>CAIGRR010027768.1:0-14911 GCA_903798365.1 Fraxinus sp. 1973-6204
ACTGAGTCCCTTAGACGCGTTAAAAGCAAAGTAAATAGCCGTTGCACCCATGCCGACTCTACACACAATAAACTCGAGAGCTGGACTGCTTGATGGCGCGGAGATAGGGTTGATACTGGCATAGCCGCGTGGTTATAATATAGGGGCTTATGTTGTAAATTTCGTTTTAAAAGCAGAATTTTAAAGGAATTGAAATTGTTCACGAATTATTATTTTTTACTCCTATATATACAAAATTGGGCCAAAATGTTGGAGAACTCTCTCGAACATTTATATGCACAATAATATCATAAAATTCATCAAGAGCAAGATGATAATTCACCACTTTTGAGAGAGAATATCAAACCCTAGCAAAAATTGAAGGGTCATTATATCAAGATTTTGAAGAATTCAGTTTTGGAACTGAAAATCAAGATTTCTTGTATTATTTCATGATCCAACTAATATTTTTTCATTATTCTTTTTATAGATTATATAAAAACATGTTAGGCTAGATTCATTTTTGTATTGGATAAAGATGTCATGATCTGCGTGATATTTTTTCATTATTCTTCTTATAGTTTATATAAAAACATGTTACGCTAGATTCGTTTTTGTATTGTATGAAGATGAACTCTATTACTTATTTATTTTAATACAAGACTAGTGTTTAGTATTTTTTGCGTATCTTAATTAATTTTGCATAACCATTAAATTATTTAATTGCTTGATCACCAATTAGATAATTAGTTGCTTATTGTAGTGTTGAGAGACTCACAATACGTTTAGAACGCGACAAAATTAATAATGTGCAATAGATGTCAGGAATGACATTTATTATGTGTGCATTTATATAGATAATCTAAAATTTAATGCATCATAATCCTTCAAATTTGAATTAAGAATAGATTTGGGTCATGACTATAATAGAATTAATTTATCTTAAATACAAAATTAAAATATATTAGCTTTATTGATTGTCGAGAACATATGAATAAGACTAAATTATAAATCAAGAATTGAAATAGATAATAATAGGGGATTCTAAATCCAATACAAATACAATCATCCAAATTTGATAAAAACCAAACTTTTACAACTTTTTTAGATTAATTTGGCATAAATTAAATCAAAATCTCTTGTGTTACATAATTCGAATTCCATACGTAACCCATAAACTTGAATTGAGATTTATTTCATTTGAGATGATATTCTAAACTCACTCAATTAATTATTTGTCAGTGACCTCGTACGCTTCGAAATTTTATCGAACATGTAGCAGGGTTTAAATCATAACTCAATCCAAATATCAATTCTTAATTAAGTATGTTCTCGAGTAGACTCTTGTAATCAAATTCAACAAATCACTTGAATAAACTATATATAGAGCATGTTTGAGTCCCATTTTTTTTCTTAAAAATACATTTTGAAATAGTAGTTGATGGAGAATGTGTGGTTGAAAAATAAGGAAAAGTTTTGAATTTGCATATAATATTATTTTATTGAAAAATGTGTGATTGAAAAGAAGAGAGAAATAAATGTATTTTGGAAATAATAGATATCAAACAAGCCCATAAGTGGATCATGGTGATTCTTCCCCACCTTCAATTACACGTTAATGTAGTCATTTACGACCTGACACTAATTTAAAGATTGTGTGCAAGCAAGAGTTGAAGTTGCACAATTACTCATCTACAATGTTATCTAACACCAATATTTTTAAATGCAAGCCTAAGGTTTAGCATATCATAAGTCACATTAATAATGTAATAATTTCTTTTATTTAATTGAATCCGTAATTTAGAGCCTGTTTGGTAAGGCTTAAAATCCAATTAAAATTGAAAATATGACCGTTATTGGGTCCCACCCGTCTAATAAAAGTCAACAATAACGACTATATTTTTAATTTTAATCCGATTTTAATCTCTATCAAACACCCTCTTAATAATTTAATGAGATCAATGCTATCATCTAAATTGGTGTTAATAAAAAGAGGGAACGACCCATCCAATCAAAAATAACCACGTCAGTTTGACCATCCTTTAAAGTGTGAACTCTCACATCCAATCCCCCTCTCCCATCTCTATCTAAAGATAGCTAAAACTCTCGCTGTCTCACTTCCCAAACACGCCCTTCGCCGTCTCATGGCATTTCTGCTATAGTCATCGCCAAAATTATACTCAAATTAACTAGCTTGAGTACAGACTACTCATTGCATCGACTCGACTTCCTATAGTAGGGTTTCTGTTAAAGATTTCAGCTTAACAGAGAGATGCATGTGGTTCCTCCTCCTACGCAGCGCGNCATCGCCAAAATTATACTCAAATTAACTAGCTTGAGTACAGACTACTCATTGCATCGACTCGACTTCCTATAGTAGGGTTTCTGTTAAAGATTTCAGCTTAACAGAGAGATGCATGTGGTTCCTCCTCCTACGCAGCGCGCCGATCCGTTATCCGGATCCACAAACGGGTCTGATACCCTCCGAATTTACCAGACTTGGAAAGGAAGCAATGTGAGTTCATCCTTGTTCTACTTTCTCTCATCCTTTTCTAGTTCATAAATATTGTTATTAATTAAGGATATTTTTTGTTTAATAATTTCTCCATTTCCCCTTTAATGGTTCTTAATACAGATGCCTTTAATTGGAATTTGTGGTGCTAGTGCATAAGCATATTTTTAATTCAAGTTGCTTAAAGGTAATACTTAGTACAAGGAAAGAGGAAAAAGAAGAAAGAAAAAGATAAGAAGAGTGCTTCGTATTTTATCTCATTCCATTTCATGTACTATTTTGGTCAAGTTGATTAGTAACCGGATGAGGTATTGCGGAATTTATTGTTTACTAGAAATTAGTTTTCTAGGTGACATTTTATAATGGGGTATGACGGTATGTGAAGGATACGGATTTGTGTAAATTCTCATTTTATTGCATCCGCATATCCCAGCAGCTTGAGCTTGTTTCTGACATCTGCAAATTAATGTACGTGCTTTGGTCTTGTAATGATAAATGTTCTACATCAGATGCTAATTACATTTGAAACTACTGCAGTTAATAAATCATGGTTTGTGAGGACTTATCTAGACTTTTTTTCTTTTCTTGAGTCCAACCGGATTTGTGCTTTGATTCAGTTCCTTTTATTACCCTGTTTAGTTATTACTATTTAATGAACATTATTGTTTACTGAGAAGTTAAGACGTGGATTTTGCATCACCAAAGTTATGATGCTAGAAATTTTCTTTGGTGGTGGTAAAGTAAAAGCCTCTACTCTAGGAAAGAAAAGAAATCTGTATTCTAATATTTTTATTTGAATTAAATAGTCCGATTTGATTTAGCCATTTATGAGATTGTGTATGTCTTGAAATTTAAAATGATAGGATTAATTCTTGTTATTTTTGTTACGTCTGTAATTGATTGTTTGTTTTCTTGTTGCAGAAATTTTTTCTTCAGGGAAGGTTTATATTTGGGCCAGATGTGAGGTCATTGGCACTCACTATTTTCTTGATTGTGGCTCCTGTCACCTTGTTTTGTGTATTTGTTGCTAGAAAGCTGGTGGATGATTTTTCACATCACTGGGGAATATCAATAATGGTTATTGCTATTGTTTTCACATTTTATGTATGCTCTCTCTCTCTCTCTCTCTCTCTCTGAATCATTGATACTTGTAAACTCGTTACGTACCCATATCTGATACGTATCCAAACTCCGATACCCTCCGATACGTACTGGATACTTGTTTTTTTAATTATTTTATATATTTTTAAAATTTTTGATATGTATTTTTTAATATTTTATATTTTTGTATAATTTTCGATACGAATCCAATATATATTTTTAAATTATTTTAATAACTTATTGAATATCAATAATATTTATTGAAAATACACAATTCGAGTTTTAAAATTAAGAATTAGACTTTTAAATGCACAATATTATTTATTTTCTCAATACATGTGAAACCGTATTATTTGATTCTATCACTAATTGGTATAACATGGATTCATAAACTTAATGGCTACTTCGTGTTTCACATGCACCTTTGCTTCAAAACATTGCATTGAGATTTGAGACTTCTTCTTCAACCATCTTCTTCATTTTGTGCTGAAAGAAATTGGTATACATACTCTTTTGTACACTCTACGAGAACGAATAAAATAAGTCCACAACGAGCTCAATAATTATTTTTCATTCATAGTGATTTGTGTCTTTTATCAAGAAACTAGATCTCTATTCAAAAAAGAATCCAAAATTTGGAGCATTGTCGGAGAATCTTGAAGGTATTAGACTGCTAGAGGTAGCTAATCTATTATTAGATGAGCCAGAGTTAGAGAATGTTATTTTTAATGATAATGAAGAAATTGATATTTGAGGATGTTGAAGAAAATGAAGTTTCGACAGTTAATGATTAAGATAAAGTTCTTTAATATTTTATTTTACTTCTATTATCATGCTTCTATATTAATGAAATTATATTGAATTTCATAACACGTATCAGCGTATCAGTATCGTATCGTATTTGAATTACGTATCCGTATCCGTATCCGTATCCGTATCCGTATCCGTGCTTTTTAGCTCATATGTGGCAACATGGTGCACTCAGATTTTTTTATTTTAGAAATTTGTGTGCTTGTTCAACTTCGAATATCTGCATGGAAGATTAGAATCAGAGTTTCATTCATCAAAAACAACAATGATGCATGCTGAACTCATGGTTTAGGTACTTTTATGAGCTGGCAAACTAGAAATTGAAAACATATGAACATTTCCATTTATTTGAAAAATTATATAGATATGGAATGACTTTTTTCTAATTAGCTTTTCCCTTTTTAATGGCATTATCATTGATAATAGACCTTCTGGAGAAACATTAAATGGGAGGTTTTGGATGGATCTCTTCAATGGGTTATATGAATTATATTAATTTCCATTAACTAGTATATCCCTTCATTCATTTGAAGCAAGAAAATTGTGCTAAGCTATTAAATTTGACGGGTGATTTATTGGAAATATGGAAGCTGTTGCATTGAAATGGTATTAGTTAATTTCATGCTGGTGGTGTCTTTGTCCTATAGTGTTTGTGAATCATCAATCATCATTCAGGCATGGACCATTCAAATTCAGAGATCAGTCAAGCCTTCATATTGAGGTCGTCTTGTCATACTGGAAGTGTTTGACAAGACAAAGGGCTTGTCTACTGTGTCGAAACTCTCAACTGAATTTGCTTACCTTTTACTTCTGTGCACCTTTACTCTAGCATTCTCACTCAGGACCTTGATTCTTTTTCAGAATACTCTCAACATTTTACATTTGTTAAATAATAAGGCTTTAGATTAGTATAAATAGGTAGTGGTAACTATGACGTGCACTTATTTTACATGGCACATAAAAGAATATTGATGCAGTAATTATGAATATTTCTGGAAGCCAAATTGTATTGGCTTTAGATTAGTATCAATAGGTAGTGGTAACTAGATGCGCATTTATTTACATGGCACGTGAAAGACTATTGATGCAAGAATTGTTAATTATTTCTGGAAGCCAAATTGTCAATTGTAAGCTTTCTTCGAATTTTCAGGATTTAATTCTTCTCCTGCTAACTTCTGGAAGAGATCCGGGTATAATTCCTCGTAATGTGCACCCCCCTGAACCTGAAGGCTATGAAGGGAATGCAGAAGGAACCCCCCAGTTACGCTTGCCTCGCATTAAGGAAGTTGATGTTAATGGGATTACTGTGAAGATTAAGTATTGTGACACCTGCATGCTTTACAGACCTCCCCGCTGCTCTCACTGTTCAATATGCAATAACTGTGTTGAGCAATTTGACCATCACTGCCCTTGGGTTGGCCAGTGCGTTGGATTGGTGAGATATTCATTATCTTAAAAGCATTGACAATTCATGTTAAAAGGATTACCATTAGATGGAGTTCTTCACTGTTTCGCCCAAAGTTTAATCTCAATTTGACTGTCACCATGAGAAAGACAAGGTGACCCAAGTAAAGCAATTTTTCTTCCTCCATTGGATATTAGCCCTCAATGATACAACTGTGATCTCTTAATTGAAACTCCTTCCTACTTGGTTTTCTTGATTTGGCTTTTGCTAGCAAACAGATGATTTCTTGTGTGCAGTTTCTTAAATATAACTATTATTCGAGGGCGTAACTGGCGTAGTAAGATAATTTTTGTGAAATATTACCATTTTGACACCTTTTATTAGAAAAGAAGGAAAGGTTAAATAAATTGATACGTGATATATTTTTGATAAAACATCCATTTGGCTGTGGAAGCCATGCCCCAATAATTCATTTGTGGATGGATAAATGGCAGGGAATGCTGGTAATTTCAGTTTTTGCCATTTGGGATTGCAAAGTCCCAAATCAATCTTGCTTTAGGTAAAAAGAGCAGTGACAGTAGGTTTTATATCTGAAGCATGTAATGCCAGTACCTTTGTTTTGCTAAATTTCAGGTTAAATATTTCCGAGTACATGAAATTCCTGTGAAATTGACTAGGAGTACTTGGACTTCAACTGGCTTAGCTAAAAAATAGATATTCATTTCTGTAATGTTAGATATAAACATAATCCTTGTTCTCTCTATAATTAAGGGCCTGTTTGATCTCCGTTTTTTGTCCAAAATGTATTCTGGAATAGTATTTTGATGGAGAATGTGTGGTTAAAAAATAAGGAAAAATTTTGGGTTGCGTGTGATATGATTTTATTGAAGAATGTGGTTAAAAATAAGAGAGGGAAAAATGTATTTTAGAAATGATGGGAACCAAACAAGGGCTAAGTTCTAAATTAAAATCACCATTAGGCAACTGACTTTGTTCACACTATTTAGAACTGGATATCCTAGGTACTGCTAATTGGTATTGACAGTATCAAGGCACTACTGACGACTCGTGGTTTGTAAATGCAAGTGGACATTGCAGTCTAATTTTTTTGACGGCTTTGGTTGCAGAGGAATTACCGGTTCTTCTTCATGTTTGTCTTCTCGACGACACTACTTTGTATATATGTTTTTGGTTTCTGCTGGGTTTACATAAAAAGGATCATGGATTATGAACGGACATCAATATGGAAAGCACTGATCAAGACCCCTGCTTCCATTGTTCTAGTCGTCTACACCTTTATATCAGTTTGGTTTGTTGGTGGTCTTACTGCATTCCATCTGTTTCTCATCAGTACAAATCAGGCAAGAGCTGATCCTTTCATGTGACTTAGTATCTGAGTTATTTAATTGTTTGTTTTTCTATATGTTAAGAAAACCATTCTAAATAATGAAAAGAATTTCCATGCTGGTTGCAGACAACTTATGAGAATTTTAGATATAAATATGATCGACGTGCCAATCCCTATAATAAAGGAGTTATTCAGAACTTCAAGGAGATACTTTGCAGTCCTACTCCTCCATCTAAGAACAATTTTAGGGCAAAGGTCCCTTCAGAACCTGCTTTACCTGCCCGAACTGTCAGCGGGGGTTTCGTTAGTCCAAATATGGGGAAAGCTGCAGATGAGATTGAGATGGGTAGGAAGGCGGTATGGGGAGATGTTGGTCCAGTGTTAGATCATCATGAAGGGCGATTGTCTGAAAATGATGGCTTAAACAGCAAAGATGGTGGATTAGGAGAAATGTCCCCAGAGATAAGGACTACTGTGGATGAGAGTGATCATGCTGGAATACATCCTAGGAGATCCAATTGGGGAAGGAAAAGTGGAAACTGGGAAATGTCGCCTGAGATTCTGGCTTTGGCGTCTAGAATGGGAGAACCAAACCGAACAGGTGGTGGTGGGAGCAGCAACATCTCTCGACCATCCGAACCTAAGTTGTAACAGATGGTCAAGTTTTAGATTCTGAGGAATCCATTTGTTGGTGTTGGCATGATTTTAAAGACTGTTTTTTGATGATTAAACTTATAGGGTGTTGTGCAATATACGGGATTTGCTTTGACGTGGTTTGAAGCGTTGCATCGGGCTATCTTCAAGAAGAAACATTTGGTGCTATGTGAGGGTTGCTTGTTATTTCTTATTCTGCATTGTATTTGATGAATTAGTTAGTGCTCAAATAGTTGATCCAATGGATTGATTACTGATCTCTCTCTCTGGGACTTGTGCTGACCACAGTCAGTTCTCTAATGTCTTTAAATTGTGCCTCTCGTGGACCTTCTGTATTGCTTTAGCATGTTTATTTGTCAGCATTAATTCTTCTCGTCAAACAAGAACCAAGTAGTATATTTTTATATTTTAGAAAAAGGTAATTATCAAATATCGTTATTACTTTTCACTATTATTGTGAAAAATGTTTTTACCTTTTGTTTTTTTGACATTTTCATCCTTAACTTTACATTTCATTGCGTAAAACGTTAATTTTCAACCGTTTTTTAAATTACAAATTGTGAAATGACGACTATTTAAATAAAACAAAAAATAAATAAATAATTGAAATCATAATCCCAATTTTTTTAGAAAGTGCAAACGAGTTTCAAATAAATTATTTAAAAGGTAATTAGCACATAATGTCCGTATCTTTCATTACTATTGCAAAAGGCGTTACTATCTTATATTTTTTTGACATTTTGATTGCGCAAACCTTTCTCTCGATTCATTTTCATCTAACTTCTTTATAAAAAGTTGTAAAACGACGAATATACTCTCTTATTTAAATAATAAAAATTAAAAATTAAAGAAAATTAACTTTTTAATTTATAATTTTTAATAATTTATTTGAGATTCGTTTACACTTTTTTAAAAAAAATTGAGACTATAATTGCAATTAGTTCTTTATTTTTTAAATTTAAATATGACGATATATTCGTCATTTTCCAACTTTTTCTTGAGAAACTAGATGAAAATTAATAGAAATGATGGTTTGAACAATCAAATGTGTAATTAAGGGTGAAAAAAAATGAAAAATATGAACATTTTTCACAATAATAGTGAAATGTATGGATACTATATACTAATTAACCTTTTAAAAATTAGGACTATGGTTCAATTAGTTCTTTCTTTTTCTTTTGGTTTTATTTAATACAAGGATATATTCGTCGTTTCAGAATTTTTAATTAATAAAAATGGATGAAAACGACTTTCTGAGCAACGAAAGGAAAAAATAAGGGCGAAAATGTCAAAAAAATGAAAGTTAATGACATTTTTCATAATAATAGTAGAATGTAAAGACGTTATGTGTTGATTATACTTTAGAAAATGGAAAGCTATACATGTGGTGTCCACCTTTTAGTTAATTAGTAGTAAGCACATGTATTGCACGTTTTGTATGTGTGTGTGAAAAAAGGTTTTTATAAAATTATGTATATAACGTAGAAATGTTGAATAAGGATTTATTGTTCTTATTTTTCCACTTCAAAATTAGTATGTTTGTCCTTTCTCAGGCATGGAAAAGAATTTTTCGATTTTGTCCTTAAATTACGTAACTTGGAAATTACTTCTCTAAAAACATTATACAAAAATAACATATTAGTATAAAAGAGAAACTTCTATAAAAAAAAAAGTATTGACTAATTTTGGATATTATATAATACCTCTCCATCACATAAAACAAAATTAGTTTTAAAACTTCAACATGGTTGTTTTTATTGTTGTAGATCTTAATGGAATATTTTCGAAGTATAGATACTTTTATAATTCACTTCAAATGCATTCAGTTGTCTTATAAAGATATAATTACAATTTTTGTTTGATGACATAAATCCTACAAGTATAAAAAAAAATTTAAGATATGATAAAAAAAAAAAAAAACATATATTAACAATAAACAAAACAGAAAAGGTTAATATTTTTCAAATTAAGACAACCTGACTCCTTTTGTTAATCTATTGATGGAACATGCCTCGTTTATATTAGTGTTTGCAATGGTGATGTATTCATCTAAGATGTTTCTAACATACAAAATAAAAAAAATCATTGCTATGTTAGTTTAGTAATTATCTATTAATGTTGAAAAAATCATATAGCAATATAGGACATATCATAAAAATATAATATCATACAACACATTTCTTTATCAAGAATGTGATTGTGCTTAGATACCAATATGATGCAGCAACATATGCAAATTATAATTAACACTTAAAAATTTGTTTAATACCGAAAATCAGATAAATATGAAAATAAATGCTCAAATGATTTTATTTAATATAAAAATCAGTTAAAGACCAATACAAAATGGCTAATGTTCACGTTTCAACAAAATTCTAATAACCAAAGTCCAATATAATTACACATATGCTAATGTCCATCATCTCTCCTAAAAGTTATTATTAAATCGTAGTTTAATAAATAATAAAACAACTAAATAAAATCATAAAATTATAAATATAAAAAATATAAATCATCAAATCAAAGATGAGTCACGGTAGTGGAATAGATCGGCATATAGATGTCCAATCAAAGATGGCTCTACAAATTCATAAAATATAAATAAAAAAAATAATGCATATTTGCATGAATATGATGAGGCAATAACACTTAGGACTGTCATGTGCTTAGGTCGCTCCAAATTGATGTATATACACAATTAAAATGATTCAGGTAATTGATAAATCTAAAATAGAAATTTCATACAATTAAATTTATGATATTAAAAATTAAATTGAAATGTGAACCGAGATTAATAACTAATCGCCAAAAAAAATATTCCAATACTAAAAAAATATTCCAATACTCATCAACTTATATGTTCATCATTAATATCGACATTATTAAAAGAATTAAAAAAAATATAGAGAGAAAAATAACCATTTTCGAGTTTTGAATACATTCACATACATAAGCATTATCTAATCTATTTTCGAGTTTTGAAAAGTTCTAGTCCACAACAAATTATTTTCATTGAGAACAGTTTTCACTTTTCACCTCTAGTCGACAACAAATTGCTTTCATCAACAACAGTTCTAGAATGACAAAGATTGATTTTTATTGCTATAATGATTTTTATTTATGTTTATTACATAGTGTATGTATTAACACAAACAACCATGCATCTCCCCTCTCATTTACTTCCATTAATTATTAATTATAAAAATAGTCATCTCTCAACCAATTTCACATGTTCTCCATTAGAAGGGAATTTAAAAAACGTAGCCTCAATAGACTATATCCATCTTCCTTCATCGTACGTTCTCCCCGCATATTAAAATTTTTAATTTGTTAACGTTGTGTGTGTATGATTTAGAATTTCCACACATATTATAATATTATAATAATTTATTTAACTTCATATAATAATGAGAATATAGCGAAAGATAATTGAAGATTTAGCGTGAAAATGAGCAAAGATTATAAATATTTATTGTTGTTATAATATTTGTAGTTAATAAAAATCTTAGGAGGAATATAATGATCTTATCATTTGATATTCCGTTTTTTCTAAACTTAGGTATCATGGGAATTCATATGTAATTACCAATTAAAAAACTTTTAAATAAGGGCAAATATAACAAAAATAAAACTTTATCGAATTATATAGTAATATTCTGTATGCATTAACTTTATAACATTAAATATATTATTTAGTTGTTAGGATATGTGTGAAACAACCAAATGAAATGACCATTTAAATAAGAGAATATGGATGTTATTTTTTTAAAATTGACTTATAATTCAATCGAGAGAAGAAGTTTAAGTTATATTTTTATAATAAAAATTAATATAATATTAAGAAACTAATTTAGGAAATTATTGACAAATGGAAAAGAAAATAATCTTCTTAAATTTTATGTTGAATAAATTGAATAAATTTTATTAATTAATTATTAACAAAAGTAAAATTAAATAATGGTATACTGGGCATATAACTATGCCCTTGTTTGAGCCACATTTCATCAAAAAATCTGTTTTTCAAAACTCATTTTCAACTATACATTCTCTAATAAAATAATATTACATGTAAATCAAAAATAAATTTCGTTTTTAACCACACATTCTCCAAAAATTACTATACAAAAATGCATTTTTTTAAATCTAAAAATGAGGCTCAAACATGGGCTAAATATGTAAAAAAATTAATGTTATTAATTAATTAGTAACAAAACTAAAATTAAATAAGGGCATAATAAGTATATAGCTAAATACGTAAGGGTAAATTGAGTATTCAAAAGTTTATCCACAATCCTTTTTCATATACTAGTAGCAACTAAGTGCATTGCACGCATTATATATAGAATGAATGATATGCACAATATTTTTTAAGTAATGATACAATTTTTTAAAGTAGTTGAGGTGATTAATATTATTTAAAAAACTTAAAATTGCTAAAAAGAATACGAATAAATAAATCTTTTTATGAAATTATGTATACAATGTGAAAACTGAATAAACTGAAATGTAATATTTTGATTACAATAATTCTTCTTTGTAAACAATATTTTTTGTCAACGTCTCACAACTTTTCTTCTGTTTATTTTCTGCCTTTTTCAAGAGTTTTGTTGTTTGCATTGAAATTGCACAAGAAAGTGCGACATATAGTTTGCCCGTGAGATAATAAATGTTTAGGAATGTTTGTCCTTGAGCTTTGTTAATGGTCGTTGCAAAGTATAGTCGTATTGAAAATTATTTCTTCTTAAATTTTTAATTTTCTATATTTTAAACTCAATTTATGATTTATTTTTATTTCACTTTTGTTGCTGGAAAAAACATGGTAAGATTCACCAACCTTAAGATGTATATATTATTTAATAATATTCATAAAATAGTTATATTTTAATTGAATAATCAAATTTCGTTGAGTAAAATATCATAAAATAATTTTTAAAAATTTCAAACAAAACGTTTTTTTTTTTTTTCTAATTTTCTGTTTTGAGAAATAAATTTTCAACATTACAAACCAAAACGCATTTTCAGTTCTCTTAAAATGGACTCTCAATAGAATATGAGAATGAACTCAAAATTCAAAACTAAAAGATAAACCAAACGGACCTTTAGATTTCAAATGCTTGCATCCCAAAATAATTCTTTTTAATAATGAAGATTAAAATAATGATATACATTAATAATGCACTACATGATTAGTTTATACAAAATGGTCTTCAATCATTACAACACATTTTTATTTCATTCATTCTCAACAAAATAAATTTGGTAAAAAAAAAAATATTTTCATTGATTAATTAGTCAACCTCAAATTTATAGAGAAGGAAACTTGATTAAAAATGAAAGTTCATTGGTTTAGTTTATTTAAAATTAGAACAATTAAAAATTTTGAAAAGAAATATTCAATTGAACAATTAAAGTAGTAATTGAATTTTTTAAAAATAAATTTACAAACCATAAAAAATATAATTTACTAAAGTATCTTTCGACATTGAATTATATTAGTAACCAATCAAATTCAATTCAATTAAACGTAGCCTCAACAAATTCTCTTCAACTTCTTTTACTGTATGCTCTCTTTGTACATTGGAATTTTTAATTTGTTAATATTGGAGGGTTTAGAATTTCAACACATATTATACTGTTATAATGATTTATTTAATTTCACACAATAATATGAATATAGCGAAAAATAATTGATAACTTAAGTATGTAAATGAGTAAAGATTATAAATGTTTATTGCAATTATAATGGTGTGTATTTAATAAAAAATTTAGTGGAAATATAATTACCCTACCATTGGGTATTCCATTTTTATCTAAACTTAGGTATCATGAGAATTCATATGTAACTATGAATTAAAACAACTTTTAAATAAGAGTAAATATGACATAAACTAAAATTTTACCAAATTATATAGTACCATTCTATATGGCTATATGCATTAATTTCATTACATTAAATATATTATTTAGTTGTTAGGATATGGGTGAATCGACTAAATGAAACAATCATTTAAATAAGAGAATATGGATGTTATTTTTTTAAACTGGCTAATTTAGCCGAGGGAAGAAATTTAAGTTATATTTTTATAATAAAAGTTGTTAATAAAAATTAATATAATATTAAAAAGATTAATTTAGGGAATTATTGAAAATAGAAAAGAAAAAGGAAAATTTTAATTTCTTGTTGAACAAATTGAATTAATGTTATTTTTAATTATTAACCAAACTAAAATGAAATAAGGGTATATTGGAAATATAACGGAATATGTACGGAATTAATGTTATTAATTAATTATTAACAAAATTAAAATTAAATAATGACATATTAGGTGTATTACTAAATATGTAGGGTAAATTGAAATATTTAAAAGGTTTCTCCTCAATCCCCCTTTTTAATATACTGAAGATTGTAGATGTAGATATATTGCAACTGGTGACAGTTAGTCGGCCTTCTGCGATTCTGTTGCTTTCCTCGAATTGGGACCAATTTTCACTTATTAGTTATTAGTCATCAATTTGGTGTCATATTTCCTAAATGAGTCTTTCGATTTGTACTGAAAATGGATGACAACAAGTTTGATAACCTCACATGCGTGCGGGCCCTAAGTGAATAAAAAATTCCAAAAAAGTGTGGCTCTCCCCCCTATTGTGAGTGTTCGGTCAAAGTGTTTGTCAACCATTTTCGATAAATGTAGTATGATTGTTCCTAAATAGTCATCCATTTGATCACGATGCATCTTTATAAAGGTTTTAAATCAAGTTGTACTCATAAAATATTGGCCTGGCACGTAATCTTCATAGATTGAACTTTTTTATGATTATTCTGGTTAAACACAGCTCAGGCCTTGACTTAATAAACCTCCAATCGTGCTACATTGGTAGGGAATTTTGCTAGGGTTTTGCACAAATACACAATCGGTATATCAAATTAATCTACATACCCACCTCACCCCCATCCCATCCCATCCCATCCCATCCCATCCCATCCACCCCCACCACATTTTCACTCCAAAACCTTAAATCATTTTCATCTATCTTCTTTTTCTATACTCGTTACTATGAGCGCCAATGTAGCGACATAGGAGCTTTCAAATCGTAACCGTGC
>CAIGRR010027918.1:0-16133 GCA_903798365.1 Fraxinus sp. 1973-6204
AATTATAATTACATAACGTAAATAACTTGTAATTTAAATCTTATCTAATTTAAGTCTTTATCATACTCCAATTCATTTAAAAGTATTTTTTTTTCATTCTTCCGTCTTCTCGGTTCTCTAAAGTTTTTGAAATTTGAAGGGATAGTGGGCTACTGAGTTTGGATTGTGAATTTTACTTTTTTTAAAAAAAGGAAAAATTGGGTCTCCTTAAAAAATTTGGGCCTGAGGCGCGCCTAGGAACGTCTATGTACGCCTAGACGAACATTACGATATCGTTGACCGCTTAATTTCCGCTTAAGCTAGGCGCGCTTATGCGCGCTTAGGCGAGCATTACAACAACTTTGACCGCTTAATTTCCACTTAAGCTCAAATATTTTCATCACGCTTCACGCCTAGACGACGTCTAGACGCGCTTTTTAGAACACTGCTTAAAAGTACCCCGTTAGATAGACACCATTTTACTATTTTACTATCCGCAGGAAGGCCATTTTGAAAAATTCTTCTTAATAGGTTGTTTGGTGCTGTCAAAATATAATTACAACCGAGTTAGATCTCCTGCTTCGATTGTTTCTTTTTCTACGCTCGAATCAACGGTTAGTATAATCTCCGTGTCCTTGTGCCGTTGCTTCACCAGACAATTCTTTCTACCGCCGTTACTTCTCCGGTGAGAACCCTAATTGCATATGTATATATGCAGATGTAAGATTTATGTGTTTATTAATTAATTGTCCACTTCTGAATTGATGTATACTTTAGATTCATTATTCCTTTAAAGATCCACTGTAAATTATTTACATTCGATTTTATTTTTTGTGTCTATTAACGAACGCGAACGCGAACGCGAGCGCGATCATTTATGTTCCGTCTGCTGGTGTATGGTTTATGGGTTTAAGAGTGTTAGCAAGTCGAGCTTTTTTGGCCTCTGATCCAATTCTAAGGGGGGTGGCTCGTTTGAGAACACCTATCTCAAAATCTGGCTGCTATTTCGAGCTTTTAGTCTTTAGATGATCAACTGTATTGAGTTTTGGGGTTTCTATCTAATAAGATTGGACCTTGTTAAGAGAGTTACATTGGAGCATTGTAAGATTTTTCCTTTGTAGTTTTTCTTTATTATAAGCATAGAAACTGATTTTCAAGTCGTGGATTTTGTTGTAGGAATTTTTTCAATTTCCCCAAATTACGAGGAGTAATTTAGCCCCAGTTTGGACCACATTATTTTTTCATTCTCATTCTTCTACTCATTTTCAACCACACATTTTTTAATAAAATAATATTTTTTATCACATCAATAACTTTTGCNTTCATAGGATACGAAGAACATGTTTGGCTAAACAATTTACTTCAAGAGTTTTTAAAATAAAGTAACCTTTTTACTACTAAGCCCCTGTTTGGGTCACATTTTTTTTTTCATTATCATTCTTCTACTTATTTTCAACCACACATTCTTCAATAAAATAATATTTTCCATCACATCAATAAATTTTCCATCTTTTTCAACCACATATTCCCTATCACATCAACCAAAAAAATGCATTCTTTTGAAAATAATGTGCACCAAACGGGGACTTACAAAAACAAATGACTGAATTTCTATTACTTTTAAGTTCCATGGAATTCATTTCTTATATTGAGTCTCTGAAGCCCTGCATAATATTCATAGAGTGTTAATGGTAGAAATTTACCAAATAATTGCTTAGAAAAACTGAATCCGTTCCTATATGGCTACTTTTCTAGCAATATTTCATGTTTCCGTCAGGGCTTCGAAGCCCTTATACACAAACTAGACTGTGTTGTTACCTCCTTGGAAGGCTTAGAACGTAAAGATCTGTCATATGTAGGAATTATACATTTAAGGGTAGTGCATGTCTGCATACTGAATAATTTTTAAAGTGTTAACTAACTTTTGCATGATCGTATGGTAGATGGATTGGCAAGGACAAAAGTTAGCGGAGCATCTGATGCAGTTGATGCTGGTATCTTTTGCTTTGGTGGCATTCATCGTGGGGTACGTGTTGGGATCATTTCAAACAATGCTGCTTATATATGCAGCTGGTGTTGTCTTNTGGCAAGGACAAAAGTTAGCGGAGCATCTGATGCAGTTGATGCTGGTATCTTTTGCTTTGGTGGCATTCATCGTGGGGTACGTGTTGGGATCATTTCAAACAATGCTGCTTATATATGCAGCTGGTGTTGTCTTGACCTCTCTAATTATAATTCCCAATTGGCCCTTCTTTAATCGCCACCCTCTAAACTGCTTGGACCCAAGCGAGGCTGAGAAGCATCCCAAGCCACTGGCTGCTAAATCTGGTCCAAAGAAGAAGACTTCTAAGAAGTAGGTCATCTGGCTTAGCTAACATAATGTGTTACTTTATCAGGGTTCCTTTTTCCCCTGTTTTGGGAAAGGGTGGCCTTGTGGAATTGAAGAAGTGTAGTCTTTACGGTGCCTTAATACTTGCCCTTTTGCTTTCATTTTTCCCAAGTATGATCTTACATGTATTGGTCTTGGACATCTTGATATGTTGATGTGATTTTGGTTATAATTGTCATTCGTTTTTGTCCATTAGGGTTAGTTAAATTTTTAGTCCACCGTAGCACTTGTTCATTGAGATTTTTGAATCTATGGAAGGTGATAGTATGCCTTGTCGTTTACAGTTGATAGGTAGATCGTTATCAAGCTCTTATAATATACCTAAGCATATAATCTCACAGGTTAGTTCTCCCATTTCCAAAATTAACTTGGCTACATAGTGCTGAAACATCTTGATGACTCAAGCATTAGGGGCGAGTCCCAGTAATTTATTGCGACTTTCTCAATTGATTCTCTGTACAAAGGGATGTGACCCTGGTGTTGGTGTATGTGCTTAGATTTTGCTCACGAGTACGGGAGTTAGGGTTATGATAACTTGTATAAAACTTAGCAAGTCCTATAGAACTTGGTTTGGATCATCACTTTAGGAAAAGGGTAGCCTAGTGTGTAAGCATAATGCCGCTGAGGTTGTTGACAAGGAACTTGATAGTTTTGTTTGACTTTGCAGATTTTACTTAGAACTAGAATTGAACGGATTGTCTTGAGGGAGTGAATCCACGGCTTCTTGTTTCGCTTTGAAACTTATTCTTGGTGGCTTTTCAGTGTTAACATGTCTGGATTTGTAGGGTGAAATGAAGACATGAGAGTGAGTTTTCAAATTCTGACTGTTGCTTGGAACGTATACTCTCTGTTGTATTTCACATTTTCATCTATGTTGATGCAGTGCTTATATGCTGGTCAAACATCATTTTTTAACCACACATTCTTTATGACCCACAACTTCATCTACTTTTTAACCACACATTCCTTAGCCAAGCAAGCACTCTATATAGTGTGTCATGGATAAGTTGATTGCTAGCCTAAGCTGATTCTAGCTTGTAGAACCTCACCCATTGTTGCTGAAATCTCCAGAAAAGATATCCAAATTTTCTTTTACCGAGTCAGTTACCAACTTTACTGGTCTTGATCTGTAAAATATTGTTGGGTAAAAGCTGGTTGTCTTAAAGTGGTTCAGATTGGTAATTGTCAAGAATTTTGTACGCACGTTTTTGAAATATACCAATGGGCTGTAAAATTCTACGTCGGAATAACTCAATGCATAGATAACTCTTAAGACACACAAAAACAACATATTAAATTCCCTTTTTGGGGGGAATTTTTGGCTATTTGGTCTGTATTGTTTATGTTCTAAACTTGCATCAGCTTTGAGTTCATTTGCCATTTTAAAATATAAAAAGAATGAGGTGATTGGAACATGTTGGCTTACAACAGGTTTGGCCCCTTGATATTTTGATGACTTTTGTATATGATTAGGATGAACTTTTCTGCTTGTTTCCAATTTCTAGCTAGAGCATGCTGGGAGTGATTATGGGTATCATGAAATGTGCGGATAATAAGTTAGCTGTGGTTGTAGGTCCTACGAAATGCGTGCATAAATGAGTGTATCTTTCTTTTTGTACATTATAAGATATGAGTCTTATGGAATATGTTGATAAAAAATGTAAGCCTTACGAAGTGTGTGGATAAATTCGTGTATCTTTAGTGAAGTATTTTTTGTAGAATATAATATGTGGGTTTTATGGAATATGTTGATAAAAATTGTAGGTTGTACGAAATTGTGGATACCCAACGAATCTCCATCCATAACTTTGGTGGGGCGTGAGTTTGTCAGCTTTTTGTACTTTCTAGAATTCTTATAAGATGTGGGTCTCATGGAATATGTTAATAAAAATTGTGGGTTCTACGAAATTGTGGATACCCAACAAATCTCCATCCATAACTTTGGTGGGGCATGAGTTTGACAGCTTTTCGCACTTTCTAGAATTCTTATCAATGGTTTGTGACGATATAATGTCTCGTTTCGATCAACCACATGTGAAGCTAGTAGCCACACACTTAGTCCCAGACTAAGGGTGTTTTTACTTCCACACCAATTTTAAGGTTTACATTTTTGAGGTTGTAGGTTTCAATGGAATCAACCACACAAATTGCTGTGTGTAGTATAGAATCAATTGTCCAAGTCAGTGTTTTGTTAGAATCGTAAGTGGGATTTTTAGTGTCTCTTGAGATATCCTCCATTAGTTGTTATATAGTTTTCAATGATAATCACTAGAATATTGACTTGAAAAAAAAAAATGAAAGATTGCGTGAATTATTGAATCGAATAGGTGGTAGAAACTGGTTCTAAATATTCGATTGTTAGCATATAACTTGATCGAATATCGAACTGATTTCCATTTGAATTGGCAATCGAGTCGGATTTTTATAACATTGACATTCACACCATAATTGGTTCATTAAATTTTGTTACATCATTTATTAATGTCGATCTAATGTTGTAACATAAGTAGCCCTCCATGGTGTCACACATAGTAACCATTGTCGATATTTTTCGTTAGTATGTGTTCCCTCTTCTCCATTAGTGAAATGATATTTTTTTTTATAAATAGAATCTTGTCAATAAACCTTAACTTTTCCAATTAAGGTCCTTACAAATATCTTCTTCTATCTCCCGTTTGGCAATGGTATTTTAAGATTATAAGTTGATCAAACTTTATTTTTTAAGCCTATATTTCTTATATTTTTTTATTCACTTTTTCATGTGATTCACAAACTTGTAATCTGCATTTTGTCAAACAGGTATTAAAAGCTTAAAGCATTTTGTCAAACAGGTATTAATTGTTGAACAGGAAAGTTGCACCAGTGGTCCTCGATTTTTAGGTCGTCGAGACTGTTTCAACTCTCAAAAAGTGATTTTCAATTCTTAATATATTTTAATATGTGAATCTGAGTCCTTAAGTGACTAAAATCATCAATGTGATGTTGAAATTCACATTACTCGGAACGAGAAGAAAAGAGAGACACTATTAAAAGCATCTTCAATGGTAGTGTAAAATTGAGTAAAAATTGGTATTGTCAAAATCAATTTTGCATGCTCATTTATATTTCGATGGATCTAAATTCAAATTTTATTCCAGTGAGAAGATATTCAATTTGAATTTCTTTTGCATCTTTATATTGAAGAGGTTTTCGATCATTGTAGAAATGTAAATCACAATTTGGATCTATTTTACAACACAATTGGAGATACTGTAAACCTCTATTAAATTCAACTGAATGTCTATATTTACGGTTTTCATTGCATGAAAATGCAAATCGATTGTGCTACATTTACATAATGGTTTACATACAGATAATGTAGATAAATATGATTATGTTAGAATTTCTTCAACAAAAAAAATAAAATAAAATTCTTCACTATTTTTTTGACACTTTATCTGTATGTAAATCATTTTGTAGCTACTTATGTACAATTAAAATTATGCTTACGTGGAAGGTTGTAAAGCTCGATTTTACGGGCGTGTTCGATCGTGTTTAAAATTCAATTAAAATGGAAAATATGACCGTTATTGGTCCCACTCATCTAATAAAAGTTAACAATAACGACTAATTTTTTAACTTTAATCTCTACAGAACACGCCCTAATTTTATGATGAATTTTGCTATTTGTAGACCGAAATTTTTTCACAATAGGAGGGGTTTCCGCCCAATAAAAAAAGGTGAGAAGCTGTACAACATGATTCCGAAATCTACAATACCTTGTTTGAAAATATCTATCTTCTGACGCGTTTCTGCCATTTGCCCATTCTGAATTCTTTAAATCCCTGCACCTTCCACGATCACGAGAGATCTCGACCATTTCCCCCAATATTCTTTGCCCATTCCTATACATATCATTATCCAACAATTCTGTCTTCTTTTTTCCATTATAAATTTATAATCAATATCACTTCTTTACCTCAACTGTCTAACAAGGATTCCGACTGATTTTCGGGTAATTTTTTAGCTTTTTTTCTATATTTTTCCAGCTGAATTTGTTAGATTTAGTGATTTGCTTAATCAGTAGCTATAGAAATCACTTTTTGTGGATTCAGTTTCTAATTTGATTAGATGAACGGTCGATCTAATTTTGGTATAAAAAATCGAATTTGAAATTCATAATGTAATTTTGTATTTTGATTTTTTCAAAACCTTCGTTTTTTTTTTTTTTTGGCCTTTGATTTTGTATGTATTTTTCTATTCACGAACTTTTAACTGCTTAAATCCTTGATTAACATATAACACACGTTATGAACAGTAGTTACTGTTTCCAAAATCAGGGTATGTTCTAGTTTTCAAGTCATTTTCTATTTTCGATTTTTCAAAACAGTTAAAACACGTTGTATATCTTATTTTCGAAAATACCTTTTTGAAAATAAGGTAAAAATTTACAGACTTATAATCAAACCAAAAATTTCAAAATGCGGTTTTCAAAATAATTTTTCAAAATGTAAAAAAGAACACATTTTCAACAAGACATTCAAAACAAAAAACTCAAAACTCAAAACACAAAACTGAAATACAAGGAGAACAGTCCCTTTAGATATTTATTCTATAACGTCGGTGGCTTCTGCAACTATGAAAATAGCATCTAATATTCTATCGAAATTTCTTGCCAGCGAATTATTGTATCAGTGGTGTTATGTTTCTTTTTGACTTATTCTTTTCCTTACTTTTGACTGTTTTGGTGAGTTACCAATGAGGTTGTGGGTATGAGGTGTTTGGCGGGTGACTAATGAGAATAGTTGTTGGTGGGTTGGTGAACTTGATATTTGAATCTATAAAAAGATTATTAAATATGTACCGATTTTATTGTTTGTTGATGCATGTTTTCCATGTTGGTTGCCATTTGACTTTATGTTATTAACTTTTATATTTGGCCCATGCCAATTATATAATTAGCTCCATTGTACATATGATCTGTCGTGTTCAAAAAAATTTGGAATGACTTTCTTATTCTAGTTATTTATTCATCGAAAACTCTTATTTTGATTTATTTGTTTTTCCTCCTCTTTACAAATAACTGTAGGATTATTTAGCTGTCAATATGGAAGTCATCGCAGGTTAAAACGTGATAGGTTATGGCATTGGCAGGTATTTCAACCTTTTACTGATTTTTCCTTGTTTCAACTATTCTTTCAATTTAGTGTCTGGGAAAAAAAAAATTTACTTATTTTTTATGTTATATGGCTTTCTTTCACTTGTCTGTTATCTATTAGATATTTGGGCAACGTGTGCAGGAAAAAACGCATCAGGAAATTTTACATTTGGTATCAACTTGGTTGGTGCGAGTAAGCCAAATTACTGTAGGAGAGTTGGTATGGAATTTGAACATGATTGGACGAAGCATAGGAAACCGATGTCCTTTACAGCTCATTTGATTCGATTTGCGGCATTGTTAATGGGTTGGTCTTGTAGAATTCCCATAAGCGAAGGATATCATGAATTTGTTTAATTAGGTGACAATCGTTTAGTTGCATTGATAGATTCTAAAGACACTTCCTTTTTGCTTGAAGAAGTGAATTACTGTATCGGATATGTGTTTCTCCAATTTACATGAGCAAGATACCCCAGCTTCAAAGATTAATGATTGTTATTATTGTCCCATCTTGCCTGGATTGCCTGATGATGTGGCGAAATACTGTCTTGCTCTTGTTCCTCGATCTAATTTTCCAGCCATGGGGGTCGTAAGCAAGCGATGGAGGTCGTTTATCAAAAGCAAAGAGTTCATAACTGTTAGGAAATTATCAGGGCTGCTTGAGGAATGGTTATATGTCCTTAGTATGGATTCTGAAGGAAAAGAAAGCCACTGGGAGGTTTTAAATTGCTTGGGACGTAAACACCAGCAACTTTCACCAATGCCAGGTCCTGCTAAAGCCGGTTTTGCTGTGGTGGTTCTTCACGGAAAGCTTCTCGTCATTGCTGGTTATTCTATGGTCGACGGAACTGGATCTGCCTCAGCAGATGTTTACCAATATGATTCTTGCCTCGACAGGTTTTCCACCTTTCCCCTTTTCATTCTATGTTCTGTCGTGAACATCAGAACAAGTCAATTCTTAAACTAGATTTCTCCTGTAGCTTGCTTTTCTGATGATTCACTAATTTATTTTCATCCCTAACACTGATTTTTTTTTTCAAGCTGATACTGGTTGAGAACAGATCAGCTAGGAACTGAACTTGTGGTCATCATGAATGGTGATAAAATCATCTTATGACAATTAATTTGCTAGGCTTTTATTCTTGAGAATCTTGGCTCATTAAAAGATACAATTCCCTCTAAATTATTTATCATACGTTGTCAACTGGCTTCATAAACTAGTCAGATTAATTTTGCAATAGGAAACGTGCTACTCCATGAGATAGTCTGCGTTCATGAATTCTAATACTCCACTCGAGCATCAAACGTCGAGCTAGAAATTTATCATGTGTAATTTATCTTTTGATTATCTGCTTGCTGGAAACGAAAACATCCTGAAAATATAATAGCTTCGTCTTTCTTGGTCTGATTTAGACATATATCGACTAATTATTTTTTGTAGCTGGAGCAAATTGGCTAGCATGAATGTGGCACGTTATGACTTTGCTTGTGCGGAGTTAAATGGCATGGTCTATGCAGTTGGAGGATATGGCATAGATGGTGAATCTCTCTCTTGTGCTGAGGTGTACGACCCAGATATTGACAAGTGGACTCTAATCGAGAGTCTACGCCGCCCAAGGTGGGGATGTTTTGCATGTGGATTTGAGGGAAAGCTATATGTTATGGGCGGGAGGTCAAGTTTCACAATTGGAAACTCAAGGTTAATCGATGTTTATAACCCCGATATGCACACATGGAGTGAGATGAAAAATGGTTGTGTCATGGTTACTGCACAAGCCATGCTCGGGAAGGAGCTGTTTTGCATGGAGTGGAAGAATCAACGGAAACTAGCTATATTTAACCCAACGGAAAATTCATGGAAGATGGTTCCAGTTCCCGTGACTGGGAGCTCGAGCATCGGGTTTCGATTTGGCATACTAGATGGTAAGCTTTTGCTGTTCCCGGTACAGGAGTATCCAGGTTATAACACCCTGTTGTATGATCCTAATGCCGCCCCCGGGTCTGAATGGCAAACTTCCGAGATTAAGCCGTCGGGCATGTGCCTATGCAGTGTGACAATCAAGGCTTGAGTCGAGTATGGAATCGCCACACTAGATGGTGCGTATCGTCGTAAAACTAAGATTTCATTAAGCTGTATTATGTTGGGATTAAGTTTACTGTAATATTTTTTTGGATCATCAGATTACCCGGAAGAAAAGGCTAGTGCTATTTTGTGATTATTTTGTCCTTCCTTCAGTATAATTCGTTAACTAGGTTAAAGTTAATAATTAATTATGAGATTTACAACATTTTAACAATACGTCTCATCAATTTTTATTAAAGTTTAATTTTAATTCCTATCAAACAGGGGCTAATCTTAAGTTGTCTCCAATCCTAAACCAAAATCTGAAGTAAGTTTTGTATTATTCTGCATTAAACTGGAAATCATCTCCCGACTGCATACACCAAATGAACCGTATGTTAGCTTTTCTTCATTTTTTTCATTCTTAACAAATATTTATTTATTTATTACAACATAAGTTATTAAATAATTAATTACGTTAGTTAACAAAAATATTAAATTCATTCGTTAATTATTATTAACTGCATGATTAAAATTTATTACAAATGCACGTAGTAGTAATAATAATAAAAATAATAATAGTTTGATGTATAACAAAAAATGGACACAAATACCCTCAATAAAAATTTGATACAAAATGGGGGAAAAGAAGGGGAAGGGGGGGGGGGGGGGGGGGGGTTGCAAAATGACATTAATCATTTTGGCGCAGAGTATGGTATGAGAGTTTACACCATTTTTTGGTACAAAATATGGCTTTAGGCCAGGAATCGACTCATAGAGCTGATTATCAAATCCATGAGAGTTCACGTAGTTTGTCTACCAATGAGGGCCCATCCAACGTGCTCTGAGCATTAAAATTTGAAAAGAGAAATTTACTTTAGCGCTTGTTTGAGAGAAATTTGTGTTTCATTTTTAGACATTTTAATTTTTATTACCGTTGCACAGTAGTCTTCCACCCATTTCCAACAATGTCGACACACAAATCTGCACCCTAGAAATTGGTAAGTTTCTCTCTCCATAATTTTCGTTTTTACCTCCATAGTCCATTCTCAACCCCTCAAATTAATTACACAATACTTTATTTGGGGTAAAAACGAAAATGCCCGAGAAAATCTTACAATTTTCGAGTATGTAGTGTCATGCGTCAGACATTGTGAAAAATGGGTGCTAAACTACTGTGCAACGGTCCTGAAATTTCTAAAAATGAATCCAAAAATTTCTCCCAAACAGGGTCTTAAACTCTACTTTTCAAATTTTAATTTCAAAATTATTTTACCAATAATCAGATAATTACATTTTAAAAAAACATGGACGCCATTTTTCTTTTTACTCTCTTTCCCTAGAGGTCTTTCATTGTTCCCAAAATGGCGAATGTGAATTCAAGCAAAATTACCTCACGAGCACGGTGGGATCCAGCCGTCAAAGATAATCGTTCTTGCAGTATATTTGATTCTGGTGCATCGTCGAATTCTTAAATTCCTAAAAAATTTAATGAATTTAGACTTCAAAAATTTCCATTTCAAGGGAGATGAGGTTTTGTGTACAGATTTGATTTCGATGAGAAATGGATAGAGCTAAAGATGGATCGAGAATCGAAAAAACTTGTGACTGGACAATTTTTGAAGACAACATCAAGGCATCATTCGTGAATTACCTACGATGCCCTCGTCGATTGGCACCCCCAATCTCATTTATCTAAGGATCCAGCCCTTGAATCTCGTGACCTATTGGGAAGGTGGATGATTTGTTGGGATCGATCTGGTGCTTTCAAACATATCAACAGTTCCGCCAAGGACGTCAGAGACCCGGGTGTCTGTGCCATTGGTGGCTTGTACACATGAAGATGGTGGTGAATGGGGTAGTCATGACAGAATTAGTGCACTAGAGAATTTTTTGGGTACTGGTTGCTGGCGAAGGTGGGATAAACTTTTAAATTCTTTATTTGAAACCCGAAAAACAAACCAGGGTTTCAACTGCCCAAGCCACTGCAGGCTTCGTTTGTTGGAGAATGGTTTTCATTGCATAGCCCTCCACGGAGTTCAAGAAACTAACTGGAAAAAAATTGAAGTTGCTCTAATTTAACATCATCCTCTAATGGTGGTACATTTCATCCAAGAGTAATGTTACATGTACCAAATATTTTACCTAATAGACACGTGACGACCCCTTATTCAAAATTTTAGATACAAATAGATCCAATGTCCGTTTGCCAAATCGAACCCCAACAACACAAATTTTAGACCTGCTTTCTATAAAATTTCCAAAAAAAAATTGCTTTTAGAAGACAAATATTGAAAGCAATCTCAAAATTGTCCTCTTTTTTTTAATTATATACCTCAATGTTCAAATTACTTTCCATGGACCTCTATTTGGATCGAATTAAAATCTGATTTTAATTTAAATCAAAGTCAAATAATCAAATATTAACCACATCTTTCATGAAATCCCATATCTTTTCAACCACGTATTTCAAAAACTTTTACCACAATCCACTTAAAATTTGATTTATAATTTACACCAAACACCCTCCATATTTGCTTTTTTAACTTTACATCAAAGTTCAGATTGCTTTCCATATATGCTTTCCAAAAGCAATTTTTTTGGAGATTTTGTTAAAAACACATTTGAGTTCATCTCGTTGAAAGGGTTTGATTTTGCTCTAACATTGCATGAAATGTTCAGCCGAAACGCACCACCAGAGGACGACGTTGAATTGAAACAACTTAAATCTTGTCCCGGTTGATTTTTCGAATCAAAATCATAAAAGACTAATGAAAACCATTCTCCCACATACGAATCCCACGACAACGCGAGCAATTAAGACCCGATTTTTTTCAGACTTGAATGTAAGCTCACAGGAGCCCGCGACAACGTGTTGCCTCCGGAGTTGAGCAGAGGATATCCTGACTCTATATTCTCTTCAACCATCTATTTCAATCTGAGTCGAGCATTTTGATGGACTTATTTCTCCGTCAGCCATTGATAAGTATTATTCGACTCCAGTCATTGCTATGTTAATTAAACATATCGCTTATGTTGCCATCGCCAAAATCATCTCTAGACCTAAAGTATTGCTACAAAAAAGACGTGCCATTAATGGAACAATAAAAATATTCAGTAAATAACCAAGCTCTTCAAAGACCTTTTTAGGGAAAAAGTTGGGAAAATGTTCAGTAACTATTCCCAGCCAGTAGGAGCAGCAGCAGGAGCCGGCGGAATTACATCAACTCCAGGTGCTGCCATTGGCGGCGGGGGAGCCGAGTCCCATCCATCAGCAGTTACTCCTGCAATTTATTGGATTCTCAAATATTCAAATTCTTGGAATATGAGTGAAGAACTTCGACCGAGAAAACAAAATAAATACTTGAAGATCATTCAGACTAGAACATGCAATAGAACATATATCACCTAGTAAAAGTTTCACAGTTCATTTTTTAAGATGATGAGGATAATTTTCAGTTTTTCGCAGTTATAAATTTCACCAATTAAACACAATAAAGGGAACGTTGAGGAATATAATTGCATAGGAAATCAAAAATCAATTCCTTGGTACAAGAGAGAACACTAACCAACATCAGCAGTCCAACCACTGGCAGCTGGTGGAATAGCAGTTGCCATCTCAGGAGCCCATTGAGCTTCGGGAATTTGACCACTAGACCAATCCGCCCCAGCAAGTGCACCACCTGTATAATCACCATAATCTGGGAGTGCGGGTACTTCCTCCTCCTCTTGTTCCTTGGCTTCCTCTGGCTCCCTGTAGAAAAATAGATCAACCTGCCAACAGAGATTAAATCAAGTGTTAAAACACGTATTGAAACACTGAGATATCATTAAAGCCATTTTCCCATACTCAAAACTGCATTGCAATTTAAGTGCAACATAACAGACCAACACTTGAATGGAAGATCAAACCCATCTTGGCAGATTAGAGTCTTGTGTACCTCCAAGAATGGTCAAATTTAGCCACTTAAACAAAAGAACAATGCTATATATAACATTTACCATGATATCCCACTTGTGTCCAGGAGCAATGACACCACGCATTTGAAGAACCATCCTTGCTAAGAGCCAAAACAGACAACCAATGCTGTGCTTCCCCTTGTTATTGGCAGGGATACCAATATCAACATATCGCATAGGGGAATCAGTATCACAGAAAGCAATGGTGGGGATGTTCCCAAGTGCACCTTCCTTAATAGGCTGCAACACATTCATATTAAGAACCAGAATAATGATTGTTATACAATGTTTGTATATAACAGATGCACCAAGATGTAAAAATATAAACAACTGACCTGGTGATCAGTCCTTGGATCAGTAAGGATGAGAAGACGTGGCTCGCTGAATGAGGTCTGAAGTTGGTTGGTGAATGTTCCAGGAGTATGGCGTCCAGCAATTGCATGAGCCCCAGTGTACTGGGCAAACTTCAGGACAGCCCTTTGCCCATATGGCCTTGCAGATTGAACAATAATATCCTGAGGGTTCTCGATAGCAACGATAACCCTTGCTGCCATCTGCAGCTTTTCCCATGTTTTTCCGAGGTTGATGATGTAAATTCCTAGACAGTAAAATAGAATAATTAAAAACATTTATAAATGAAATATAGAATATCAAATCTATAGCTCGGCATGTACATTCATCTTACATGTCACAGCCGAAAGGCAAGCACAACTCAGTTTATTATTAAAATTTGTTGAATATAAAGAAACAAAATGAATCAGAGAGAGATCGAAACTAAAAATTTGTTTTAACTTGATCCAAGATCATTATGGATTATCTTTGAATGTTGACCTATGCAGCACCAACACGGACGCGTGTCCTACACTATACGTGTTGGATTCGCAGGCACGTGATTTTTCAAAAAAGTACCGACACGTTGATTAAATTCTTAAAATTCTTCATTTATATAGTATAAATTTAATTTTATACTGGTTATTAATTTTTCTTATTGAAATCTTTAAAATATGAGTATCTATTTGTTATTAACTAATAACTTTGAGTTAAAAATATTATATATTTTTAATAAAAAACTATTTATGGTAGAGCGTTCGAGCAGTGTTGGTATCGACACGTGTCAGATACATGTTGGACACGGACACGCTACTCTGGTTGAAGTGTCCGTGCTACAAAGATGTTGACTTAACTCAGCTGAATAACATGAAAGCCCATTTTAGTTTCATTGAGTTCTGACCAAACAAAAAACTATTGAAGGGAAGTGACTACATTTGCTAAAAACAATCATCTTAGGCTCATTTGATACTATATGCTGCATCATATTATTGTAGCATGCATAACGGTAGGATTGACCAATATAACATATACCGCAGCAAATTTAAGCATACAAAAATGAGACTGGCTAAGTCTTACAACATGGAAAACAATAATCAGAAATTTGATCTGAACAATTAGTCAAGAAAAAAAATCATTGACAAACCTAATCAAGAAGTTTTAGAAAATTATACATCTATAAATATCGTGGATCACAGGGCAGCTCATAGGAAACATAAAATAGGAGTAAAATTACCAAATGATAAAAATAAAAGGACAACATCCTAATACATTTGATAAATAACGAAGTAATCGTTTAATATTGAAAGCAGGGACATCTAATCCGGAACAAAAGGTAAAAAATTGATTGATTTATTCCTTTCATGTCATTAAGATTTCCATATCGCTGGCACGTTACTTATCGAATTGACAAAACTAGAATTCCATAGGACAGATCACAACTCAAGAAATTCACACTAATCTAATCTTACTAACAAAAATAAACTATCATCTAATCATAAATACAACTATAATATGCAGAAAATAAAACATCGTCTAATCATAAACATAACCTAACGTTCCATTTGGAAATCACAGTATTTGGTTTTGCACATTATTTAATTGAAAAACTAGAATTATATAATATAAATCACAATTCACAAATGAAAAAATTCACACTAGAATAGATCTCCCTAAGCAAACCGTCTAATAACAATTACAAATGCAAATCTACGCCTATATAATAATTTACGCAAATATATCTACCGTCGTTTCGGCGCTTGAAGACGTAACGTTCCATTTGAAAGTCACAGTTTTTTGTGCCGAGGTGAACTTCGGCGGCCAACATCATCTGAATGTCGGCCTCTTTTGTTGAAAGAATCCTTGGTCCGGTCGCCATTTTTGGTGCTTCCTCTTGCCCTTTGCTTTGCTAGGGTTTTGGATTTTGCTCTGGCTTGGAGAGACGGAGGTAAAATGCTACAATGCGAAGGCTTTCTGGATTGGTATTTACGTAAATTATAATGGAATTTAAATACTTTGAAAACCCTAGTGAAATTTGGTTTGTTTGGGCCTTTTCAGATTCTGGGCTGAATATATGGGTCTGACTTCATTGGATCTGGATTCTGTAATTATTTGGGCCATTTCAGTCCAACAATGTCGTAGTCCCTTCTTATTTGTTCGGATTTCGAAACATTTGGACATTGTCAATTCGCAGACACACAATAAAAGATGGGAAAAATACATAAATCCTACCTTTATCTTACACTATTTCAAAAATGACAAAACAACTTTCATATTTC
>CAIGRR010027959.1:0-11866 GCA_903798365.1 Fraxinus sp. 1973-6204
ATAATCTGTGATAAAAAAATTTTGACGATATGTGACGTGTAAATAAATCTGTAACTTATAATTATGAATCTGTGACCATTAATCATAAAATGTGACTTTATTTAATAAATATTTTTAATTAATTAAATGCATACATGATTTTTGAATTTTCAAACTATTTTACCTTATTTTTGAATTGAGATAAAGAATACACTTTAGATATGAATTTTTCCCTATCAAAAAACCCAACACAAATTAAAAGGTTTCACTAACCATTACCAGAATCATCTATCATTGAATCTATATGTACTAAACATTATAAGTTCAGTTCATTTCAGAACAAGAAAATGAAGTAGCTAGGTATATTCTTAATTTCCTCTATTATTCAGGAATGCAATATAAATTGGGCTTGCAAATCTCATCTTTGACTTTGCAACATTGAATAAGAGCCCATATCAGAGCCCAATATAATCTCGACGTACAACAACAAATTTGTCAATTTGAAATTTTAAGTTTATTGTCTTTTTAAGAATTTTATGCAACTTTGTTAGCAAATTGGTGTTTTAGATATCGAATTAGAGATAAATTTGTGAAGAGATGGAAACAATAGATAAATACATGAAAATTATAAGGCAAAAGTATATTCGAATTAATTTGCGAAGCACTACTCGTGAAACTTAACTAATGTGTCTCTATAAAGATACTGAATAATGTCGAACGAGAAATTGTCGGCACAAGACATGCCTATTTCAACCAACATTGAACATACGTTGTTTCTAACGAATGTAAGGCATTTTTGTGAAATTTGTCTTGATCTACTACGCGAGACATAACGATGACCCGTCGAGCTATAATTTTGTATTCAAAACTATATACAAGATTTAGGAATTGGCTTTTTCAGTGTGGATAGTTAGTGATGCCACAATAATGGCTTATCAAGATAATGATACACACTTTAGCAATCTCCACACATTTTAAAGTAGGGTTTAGTATCATAACCCACTCCACTAACCTCTTCAAAGTGATAAAATATATGATAAAAAATCTTATTTACTGCATTTCCATGTCAAGTTACAAATGGTCTTCAAACAATGTGCATGCAAAAGGCCCTATCCTACTTTATCTATTTAATAATTATGATTATAATTATAATTAGGTTAACACGTAATTTAGAACATATAAAATGTTAAGGGCATGTTTAGCAAGGTTTCTGAAAAATCAAAAGTTACTTTTGAGATTAATAAGCTATTTTTTAACATATTTGAATAATTTTTTAAAAGTATTTTGTCTGAGTAGAAGAACTTTTAGAAGATGATAACGTAAAGTAACTTTTTCAGGAAGCCCTTCTATGAGAAATAGAAGCAAAAAAGAGCTTACCAAACGAGCCCCATTAATTTAACATTTGTCTCTACTTTAGTGCGCATAAAAGGGTCTAACACGGCAACAAGCTTACGATACGTAATAAGTACTAAAGTTTGTAACATGCCAGTCAACTTTAATATAGAGTAATGTTATTCATTCCCACTGGAGTTACAAACACAGTCTAAGTGGCTTTAAGTGATAGGTTAAATGAAATGTGAGATTAAATGACTTATTTAATTTCACATATCATTTAATAACACATTAACGTCACATAGACTGTGTTTGTAACTTCGGTGGTGATGAATATCATTACTCTTTAATATATGATTTAGGGGCTCCTCCACTAATAATTACACTTGTGATAAATGAATTAGAAATTGGCACAATCGCATAATTTAAGTTTTCGTTACTTTGAACTTGTTCACTTACATTTGGTCTAACATGACATGATATAAATTACTGCACTAACAAATTGTTTCCGTACAAAATTGATCATTGGACATTGTCGACCCCATGTAAAAGCATATAAAAACGTCAATGGCTGTAGTATTCGTGAAGTAAGCTTGTATATTCTCGATAATTTGGTGTGAAGTACTAGAGTTGGATATGAAATCCCTTGTAACAATACGAAGAAGTTCAACGGGTAAACTTCGTTCGCGATAACTACATTTTCAACTAGGTAAATGTAATTTAGTTTTGTTCAAACATGTAACCGTACTTTATTTGTTTTGAATCAGGAAACTATACTTTAATCGATTATAGTAACTTCATCCAATTTCATTTATGATATGTGACATACTGACAATCTATAAATGATGAGAATTTGATCTCCTAAGCATATAAGCTAAGCATCGGATGACGTGACCCATTATAATAGGTGGTGTAATCAATTTTTTAATCAACCATTGTCTCCCACCATATATTATAGTGTGCCATGTCTACGAGTCGCGTCGAGTCACGAGCCGAAACTCAAAGTTTGGGCTTGGCTCAATCCGAAAATATTCGAGTTTTTTTTGGCCCCAGCTGAGCTCGGCTAAAAAATTCTAGTTTGAGCCTTAGCGGGTCGTGCTGGACCCGAGCTGAGCCGCTCGATTTTTTTTTTTAAATTGTTGCCAGGCAGCTATTGTAGCTGCCAGCTTGAAGTTTTTTATTTTTTTTAACGGCAGGCTTGTACGGGCCGAAACAGCCCATGACACGGCCCGGCTCAATCTTTTTCCAGGTCGAGCTCGAGCTGCCCGATCCCGCGAACTTTTTTGCCATGGCTAGCCATGTCATTGGAGTGCTTAGCATAAATTAAGCGCCAACGCTTAGGATATCAATCATAATAAATGACGATCATCATATTTGGTTGTTAGTCTCCATTTAGGCCCTGTTCGGTACAGCTTAAAATTAAATCAAAATTGAAAATATGGACATTATTGAGTCTCACTTATCTAATAAAAGTCAACAATAACGGCTAGTTTTTCAATTTTAATCTCTACCGAACACGCCCTTAATGAAAAAAAACAATGATCATTTTTATCGACTACTGCTAAGTCATCTATTTTCGTCCATCCAAGTGATTGAATGGGACATAGTTAATTACCCGATTAAAATTAAATAAAATAAAATTATGATTATATGATTGGACAAAATTGAAATACAATTACTTGTTTAATATTAGAGTAAAATTATAATTACAACGAATAAAATTTAACGAAACATAGAATAGGAGTGTTAGCTAAAAAATAATGGGCAACAACACCAGCCTTATGGAAAGCAATTATATAGAGTTGCAAGGCAAGAGTCATGGCTGATACACTATTTATTAGTTATTTGGTGAGGAGTCATGGTTTATGGATGTTGCGAAGCCTCTGCACAACACCATCTTGGCTGCGAAGGTTATGACCCTGTTCGGTACAGGTTAAAATTCAATTAAAATTGAAAATATAGTCGTTATTGGGTCCCACTCGTCTAATAAAAGTCAACAATAACGGCTAATTTTTTAATTTTAATTCGATTTTAATCTCTAACGAACACGCCATATATATACTTTCAACATTGAGACACGTGGCAAGTCCGCTTATTCTTCTTCGTGTCTTCGCGTTCCACGCGAACACACAGCGTGTCAACTTTCGCCTTAGGCATTGTTGTCATCCCTCTTGTCTTTGCACAACCCCACCATCTGCAAAAACATTGCCAACCAAGCAAACATTTGGGTGTCGAATGATAATTATGAAACAGTCAAGTAGCTAATAGGCTAGGCGAATGTGACGTTCAAATCCGGTCTTGGACACGCTTTAGACAAGAAGTACGGGATAATGAAACTATCTTGTCAATCCCTTAGGTTAGAAGTATTNAAGCAAACATTTGGGTGTCGAATGATAATTATGAAACAGTCAAGTAGCTAATAGGCTAGGCGAATGTGACGTTCCAATCCGGTCTTGGACACGCTTTAGACAAGAAGTACGGGATAATGAAACTATCTTGTCAATCCCTTAGGTTAGAAGTATTGGATAACTGGAACGTTTGAATCCGATCTTAGATTGCACGTGAATATCTGGAGATCAAGGAAAATATTATCGAATTAATTTCTACAAAGAAACTTAGGGCGTGTTCGGTCGTACTTAAAATCAAATTAACATTGAAAATATAACCGTTATTGGGTCTCACTCGTCTAATAAAAGTCAACAATAACGGCTATTTTCAATTTTAATTCGATTATAATCTCTACCGAACACGCACTTAATTGTACAAGGAAATAAACTTAAGGGATGAAACTTATCGTAACTCAATAAAGAATCACGCGAGCTAAGAAGTAGGTATGTGACGTTCGAATCCGGTCAAGTAGCTAATAGGCTAGGTGAATGTGACGTTCGAATCTGATCTTGAACACGCTTTAGACAAGAAGTAGGGGATAACGAAACTATCTTGTCAATCCCTTAGGCTAGAAGTATTGGATACCTGTAACGTTTGAAACCGATCTTAGATCGCACATGAATATCTGAAGATCAAGGAAGATATCATCGAATTAATTTCTACTAAGAAACTTAATTGCACAAAGAAATAAACTTAAGGGATGAAACTTATCATATCACAATAAAGAATCACCCGAGCCAATGAAAATACGACCTAAATAAACAAAACTTCATAATTACTTATTCAACTACTTTTGCATGACGCCATTTATTAATATTATCAAACTTAAATGGAATCCAAAAAATCACTTTTATAAATCTTCAAAGTTGGAAGCATGATTGTTAATCACATTTTATATTCGATTTGCAGAAATCAACGTAATCAAACATGTCATGAAAATATTTTCAGAAAACACAGTTTATAAAGTGACATAATTTTGTCGTGCAAGTATGAAGAAAATAAGAAGGATTCACATAGTTAATAAAATATGAGAAATATGAGAATAAGGTTAAATTTTCAGTTTGGACATGATTATGAGACTGTTATCATTTTTTTATTTTTATTTTTTATTTTTGTGTGATAGTTTACTTTGACTTGCCTCTTGTGACTTCTACGGTTCTACCATTTAACTCGATATATCTAGGACTGGTACTCGAGACTATTTTTATACATATCGTAATCACTGCATATCTTGTTAATTAGCTTGAAGTGCTCGATCCATGGTGCCAATTTATTGTGTAGCAATATTTTAGGTTGGTCTTTTACTGTCGTATTTGAAAAAACACGTAGTTCGACCCTAACAATATTTATAGGGGGTGAATAAGTATATTATGCGGAATTAAAATATTAATTAATTAACAACATGTCACCAATTAATTATATTTAGATGGTTATTCAATCACGTCAATTTATTCATATATTTAAATACCGCAGATAATTAAAACAATAAATAAAACAGTAAATAACACATAGATGATCATGAAGAAACCCAACTAGGAAAAAACTCCGAGCACTTTGTCAGGCAATCCACTATAAACGATTCAAACAACTTACAGTCTATCAGACTAGACGACACGTACTATCTAATCTCGTGACTACAATTCCTACCGCTCTCCGGGGATCCCGTGCTTCCCCTCACCAATCCTCAGCTACAATTCGCCAAAACTCTCCGTGGAATCTGCTACCCTGCAGCACTCCCAGCCTTGCTGAATCGTCATCTCTCGTGGATCAATGAAGAACACCTCGTTCTTCACAGACTGGAACTTCAGTCAACTTCACTCGATCTTCAAAACTCTGACATATGTGGAGGCAAGACAGGTTTGGCATTTTGATTATGTGGACAATATTTTTCTCACCAAAACAATTTCAATGGACGAAGGTTGAAAGATAAAATATATGAATTCTCTCACAGATGAAACTCTCTCAATGTTCAACCTTTTGAAATCACGTTCAGAAGTGTTTTGGCATTTATAGGTATGTTAGGAAAGTAATGGGCCGGGGAAAAACTTTTAAATCGAGAAATAAATTTTTTCGGACAACACTGTCTCTCGAGCGAGGGCTCAGCGACAGGCTTCGCTCTAGCGAAGGAAGGGCGACAGTCGAGCGATAGGGTTTCTGTTTTTGATACTCGAGCCAATCCTTGGCGACAGTCTAGCGAAAATTCGCGCCGTATTTTCCTTCTTTTTCTATTCTAAAACTCTAGACCTAAAAACTTAAACTTTACTTAATTGCACATTACTCCTTGACTTTTTACACAAATTACAATTCAATCTTTTTTGTTTACAGAATTGTCAATTACAAGATTAAAAATCTAACAGTATTACCATCTCATTAGCCATAGTGCACTCCCTACAATACACACAATACTGCATATCGCAATCCAAGTATAAACACCTTTACGATAAAGTCTCGAAAACATTCAAGGGTGGAAATTGAAAAAGAACAATTCATTGCAATTGGGCATGGGGGGTGAAAATGCCATAATATTCATTGTGGTCACAACTTGTAACCCCCACTAATAATCTCATATCCGGGTGACACGTGTCAGCCCTTTAACTGGACAATATAATTGGGCTAATATTGTGGGTACAATTACTTTTTGGAAGAAATTCCAATTATTAGTTCAATGGGACCCCCTTCACTGTTACGGTGGGAACGCACTTACTATAGTGCTACTGGAAATTGACACTTCAATGGAGTTCACGTGCTCACAATATACTTTAGGAGTGCAAGAAAAAGTTAATAGTAATTTGTCCACTTAATCATGCCTTCACTTCAATTTATTGATTATTATTAAATTATGTTTTTAATAAATTTTAATAAAAAAAATAATGTAATATATGATTAAAAAATTGTGAATCTTAATTTTGACTTTTTAAATTAAAATCTAGATTTTAATTCTGATCGAACAGAACTTAAGATAAAAATCTCAAAACTAATGCCATAAATACGAAAATGAAATATTTTGTATACTGAAATTTACTTTTTGGAAAAAGGAAAAAATAGGAATATTTATTACTTTTTGTCATTAAAAATAATAAATTATGCACTATACTTTACATTACTTAAACACTTTACATACCATTTATTATTCTTCAAAATTGTAATTGTAAGCTATATTACTCTTTCATCTAGTAAATTAACTATTCTCTAAGTCTATCTTCCTCAAAAATTAATCAACTATTAATTCAAGTATTTCCAATACACTACTAATTTTTTTTTTAAAAAAAAGAAAGAAAAAAAAAAGCATGTATGAATTCTTGAAAATTTGTTAAATTGTAACATGTTAAAAATGAAAATAAATAAGAAATTTATTTTAAAATGCAAAATAATAATAATAATAATATATTTCTCATTTTTCTAAAACATTATTTATTAAATGATGACAACTAATTATTTTCATTTTTCAATTTAACAATGTTGGAAGTATTTTAAATGAAGTTTCTGCTATTTTTTTAACACATTATTAATTTACTAAAATTAATTTTCTGTTTTTAAGTATAGTTTAAAGAAATGGAGATGATAAATTTTGTAAACTTTAAAATAAAAGATCATCTTTTAAAGAAAAAAAAATATTTAATACAATTCATAAGCTTCTAACAATTAAATTTTAAAGAATAATATGTTAAGGGATAGAATTCTACATTGAATAAAGATGAAAACATTGACCAACTTATAAATGATGGGGCTACTCCTCTTAATAGGGTTGATCTTTTAAGATGAAACTCCAACTCTTAACATAGTATCAGAGACCATTAAGTTTCAACGAGCAATTCGATCCGATTAAGACTATAAAAAATTGAGCACACGAATTTCAAGATTGATCTGCTCAAACAAGCCACCATCTTGTGGGGGCATGTTAAGGAATAGAATCACACATTGAATACAGATGAAAATATTGACTAACTTATAAAAGATTGTGCTGCTCCTCTTAATAATATTGATCTTTTAAGATAGAACCACAACTCTTAACATAATAAACAGTATGTAAAAAGTGTTACATAAACTAATATATAGGGTGTGATTTGATATTTTTAACTAAAAAGTATTTTGGTTGTTTAGCTATTTGGTGCAAATATGTCTTGAAATGAATGTAAATCCCACAACTAGTTAATAGTTAATACAAATATACTAAAGATAAATAAAATATTAATTCATATGTAAGGACTTTGATCGTTCTTCTTAATAAAGTTAATATTTTAAGATGGAACTTTATACCCAATATGATATCAGAATTCAACTTGTTCAAATGAACGATTCAATCTCCGTCTAAAGTTCATACAAATATTTGGAGTTAAGATTGATGTTCCTAAAAGAATTTATTTATTTTATAAAAAAAATATTTGATATACGTAATATATATGGTCGTATAATTGTAAAATTGCTGAAATTATTTAAAAAAATTTAAATTGTTATGATTTTGAGTTAATATTTTAAGATGGAATTTATACTTCACACATTCATAGTCGCTCATCTAATTAAGAACACTAATCCTGACATTCGATTAAAACTTATCTTAAAAGCTCAACCTTAGTAAAAACTTCTATATTTAATTATTGATTTGATCTTTAACTTATATAAAATTTATCCTTAACATACACGACAAAATTTTCTACTCCAAAAGTCGAAGCTCAATGAATTGATATTTGTACATGAAAGCGATGCATTTAGCTTAACTTCCGAAAATGGTACGTGCAAAGGAAACTTACATAATGGAAAATGTTAAATAAATTACGTGTCTCCATATTTCGTCTATTCCATCAACGATGGAACATCGACAGTTTTATTTTAAAAAAAAAATAAAAAAAATCACTGATAGGTTTTTTTAAGTGAAAAGAATTATAAGAAACATAATAAATAAATAAACTATTTATTTTAATATAAACAATAAATAAAAAAATGAAAGAGGAAAGCAAATATAATTATTTTTTTTAAAAAAAAAAGTGAAAAAGACGCTTATATAGGAGGTGAAAGTGGAAGGAATTGGAATTCCTGTACCCATCGTGGACATCTTCTAAAGTGCATTACTTTTATTAAAAAAAAAAAGAAATTAAAATCAGCTTTCTTAATCCCCTATTAATTGACTTTTGATTCCCTTCAAATCCTTGTTTAATCAGATTTTTTATTAATTAAATGAAGACAATTATTGTGATATTGAAGCTGATTTAATGTAATTGAACACTTGACATTGCTTTTTTGAGTAATTGAGTTCATGCACCAACTTAATTAATTTGATATTTTCATTAGTTCCTTTAAAAAATTCGGTAGTATTTTGATAATATTTGTTCTCAATGGATAAAGATATGAACTGCGATAAGACAAGGTACGATGTTTTGCCTAGGTATATCGATACAAGATAGTGTTGGGAAAATTGTCAAAAAATAAAATAGAAAGAGTGTTGGAGCACAAAACATGTACGACATGTGCCATATACGATGTGGAGAAAATTGATATGAGAATTCTCAATCATCCAACACATTAAGATAAAGAGTTCTTCAGTGGATCTCTCTTGTTCGTGTTTAATCCTCTTCATTTTGGAGGCGAATTCTATTTCTACGTCTCTTTCTTCCTCACTTTCCACATTTTCTTCCATTTTTGAGGTTTCTTTCCGGGAAAGAAAGAAGCCCGCCCGAGCTGAACTTATGAGAACGCAAAACATGGGAGTCGTTCCATGTTTTTCAATGAGAAACTAGTTCTTATTCATTTCGAACATATTATTTATCACTCTTGACTTCTNTTCCGGGAAAGAAAGAAGCCCGCCCGAGCTGAACTTATGAGAACGCAAAACATGGGAGTCGTTCCATGTTTTTCAATGAGAAACTAGTTCTTATTCATTTCGAACATATTATTTATCACTCTTGACTTCTATGGTGAGATATCAATCCAACTAATTACACTAATATGCAAGCAAAGAAAGAATTAACGCAAATGTACATTTTCATTCTTCTACTCATTTTCAACCACATATTCTTCAACAAAATAATATTTTTCATCACATCAATAACTTTTCCTTCTTTTTCAACCACAAATTCTCCATCAATCTACTATTTCAGATTACATTCTTTCAAAATAATGTGGCTCAAACAGACCCTAAATATAATTATATATTTCATTTATTGACTTGTACTCGCTTTGGTACATGGAAAATGATGTAACATCCCACAAAAAAGTTTTGGAAAAAGCTGTAAATTATTTTCTTATTGTCGATAAGTTTCTCCACAAAAGACGAAGAAATATGGAAGAAGGGCAATAGACCACGTCAAGAGTAGCACTATTTCAACCAAACATGATTTTATTAATACCGTTAGCAAGTCCAATCTGTAGAAAAGAGTAACTGACATGTTAACATGTTTCTTGTTCCTAAGCATTAATTTCCATGAATTAAATCATAACAAAGCAAAAAATAAAGATGACAGATGATTTTTGGATAATGTATTGTTTATAAAAATTATAAAAATATTTTTATTGTCTCTTAAGTTTTTATGGTTTGCCCTCTAAGGCTCTGTTTGATGTGATATTATTGTGTAAAAATGATATTTTAAATAGTGATTTTCTGAAGCATGTATGATTAAAAAGTAAAAAAAAACGGGAAAGAAAGAAGCCCGCCCGAACTGAACTTATGAGAACGCAAAACATGGGAGTCGTTCCATGTTTTTCAATGAGAAACTAGTTCTTGTTGCATTTCGAAGATGTTATTTATCACTCGACTTCTATGGTGAGATATCAATCCAACTAATTACACTAATATGCAAGCAAAGAAAGAATTAACACAAATGCACATTTTCATTCTTCTACTCATTTTCAACTACATATTCTTTAACAAAATAATATTTTTCATCATATCAATAACTTTTTCTTCTTTTTCAACTGCACATTCTCTCTCAATCTATCATTTCAGAATACATTCTTCCAAAATAATGTGGTTCAAACAGACCCTAAATATAATTATATATTTCATTTATTGACTTATACTCGCTTTGGTACATGGAAAATGATGTAACATCCCACGAAAAGTTTTGGAAAAAGCCGTAAATTATTTTCTTATTGTCGATAAGTTTCTCCACAAAAGACGAAGAAATATGGAAGAAGGGCAATAGACCACGTCAAGAGTAGCACTATTTCAACCAAACATAATTTTATTAATACCGTTAGCAAGTCCAATCTGTAGAAAAGAGTAACTGACATGTTAACATGTTACTTGTTCCTAAGCATTAATTTCCACGAATTAAATCATAACAAAGCAAAAAATAAAGATGGCAGATGATTTTTGGATCATGTATTGTTTATAAAAATTATTAAAATATTTTTATTGTCTCTAAGTTTTTATGGTTTGCCCTCTAAGGCCCTGTTTGATGTGATATTATTGTGTAAAAATGATATTTAAAATAGTGATTTTCTGAAGCATGTATGATTAAAAAGTAAAAAAAAAATGAATTTATGTTCAAATATTTTATTGTGTGAATGCGTGGTTGAAAATGAGTATGAGAATAAATTATTTTATTTTAAAGAAAGTCAAACAGGGACTAAATTTATTTTTAAATTCAGTGTCTAATATGTATATATAGATTTTTATTAATAAATCACTACAAGTATTAATCACATGTATCAACTCTAGTACTGTGCTTGTATTTGAGCTCCATTTCTCTCCAATTTTTTTTTTTTTTATAAAACTCATTTTCAATCACACATTCTTCCATAAATTAATTTGTTACGTAAATTCAAAAAAAAAAATATTTCTTAATCACACATTCTCCAAAAAATCACTATTACAAAACTTACTATCGCCCAAAAATGCGCTCAAACATGGTCTATATTAAGTCAACTTATTTAGAAGACTTAAATCCTTTGAAGAAAAATTATTAATTTAAGCCCATATGTGGCCTCAATATTTTAAGAATATATTTTTCTCAAACTCATTTATGAAATCTATAACTTTATCGTCTATTTTTAATAACATATTAAATCAATTTTTATTGAAATCTAATAAAAATTGATTTTAGCCAAATCATGCATGAGCTTTAACTTCCTTTTTCTTCCTCCCAAAACATAGAAAGAATGAAAAGCAGAGGAGGAAATAATAAATATCCAAGGGCGGATTTGGCCATTTAGAGGGTTCCTTATGCTATAA
>CAIGRR010028129.1:0-20133 GCA_903798365.1 Fraxinus sp. 1973-6204
AAAAAACAAGGAGAGCTAGCGAAGCGAAGGTGTAGCTTCGCCTGCTTACTAGTAAGCAGGCAAGCAAACCTATTTTTGTCCTCACATCGTTTTAACATATTTAATTTAACTACATCTGTAAGTTTGTTTCCTAACATAGTGTCAATTCGGTTAATATTATACCAAAAGTTGTTTCAAAAGCATATTTTTAAATATAACTTTTCTCTAAGTCTGTTAAAGATTTATTACTAACTAATTTACTATCCTATGTAATATATTCTAATACACCGTAGATAAACTTATCTAAACCGTGCTTTACTATATCGTTTTGCAACGCTCTTTTATACTTGTTAGAAAGATATTCAGTAAGTCTTAAGTATAAGTGTTTAGCACTACCTATATATAGCTTATAATTCACTGTATTTATAAGACAATAAATTCCCGTTTTATTGGTTAATAAATAACGGTAAAACAGTACAAGAAAAAAAAATATTTTTTTTTCTCCTCAATATTCTCTAACACATTCTATAAAGGGGGGGGGTGGTTTTTTTAGATTTTTATATAATAAAAATAAAAAAAACCGAAAAGGTGAAGAAGAATGTAAAAATTGGTTAGATGAAGTAGAGTAACTTGTTAGTGATACACGGTTAATAGGACGGTTACACTTGTGGTTAATATCATAATTTAAGGTATTCGCTACTCCACTACTTTCATAATGGGTTGGACTATAGATTATTAAATAGATTCTCTATTTAATGATCGCGTGTAGTCTCTGAGGATCCTACTAGATAAAAAAGAGGAAAGTTATATATAACTTTTTTATTTTTCATTTCCTGCTAATTGTCCATGAATATCCTTAATAATTTAACTAAAAGAGGTGTTGCGTACATAAGGCTTTAGGAGTTTCCAGCATATAGCAATCTTTAACGAGACCAAATCATATTGTTACTAGTTAGTAACGTCAGCAAGATCTATACTATGTAAACACAGACCAAATATTTCCATCTAGTCGTAAGAAAGATGTAGGTAAGATTATTAAAGGTATAAACCAAATTAGGAATAATCTAATTTAAACAATAAATGTAAGACTATGAATGTATTTACTTAAACTATCCACCCTACTTAATCTTTGTTATCGACAGAATTTTCTATGATGTATTTATTCATAATACTTTTCATAATTTTTATTAAAACCTTCTGCAGTTCATACCCGGAAAAAAAAAAGTCCCTTTGGAGAGTTTTTTTGGCAAAAAAAAACTACTCTTGCTTTTAATAATGCTAGCTTGTTCAACAAAAGACTGAAAAGCATCGTCCTGGTTTTTAATCTACGTAGTAAAAAAACAAACCCAGGGCGATGCACTTTGAAGAGGATATTTTTGGAAAAATGGTATAATTATATTATTAAACATCTCCGATTTAATTAACTTAAAATCAACAGCATCGTAATATATTTTTCTAATACTAGCACAACCTCAAAAGGTATAGAAACGATTGTTTCCGCGCTCCTTATTTTTTAACTAAATCCATTCTAAAAAAGAAGGAGCGAGCAAAGCATCTCTGCTATGTTGAGTGATTTGAAAATATAATAATAGCTTATAACTAATAGATAATGTAGGGGTTGTATTGTACATTTTCTCTACGGTAATCACATTAAAACTACCTTGCCCTTCAACGAATTCTACTAACCATTCAGGATGTAGAACTCCCTCAGGAACTTATAGTATAGGTACGGGTATAAGATTCGGGTCTAATAGTTTTCATTTTAACGCGTAGCGACAGATATCCCTTAATTCAAATTATACCTAAGATGAATAAATTTTATAAAGCCTTGTACACTTAAACGGGTAGAAAAAAAAAAGTTAAAAATATATTTTTCTACCCCTTTTAGAATGAAAAGAATTTGTCTATATAATTCGAAATCAGCATAATTATTAGCAACTTTAATAAAGGATACCTTTCGAAATGAGATATTACCTTATCAATTCGTTTAGTAACCTTTATAATAGTAAACTTAGCGAAATTTTTCTCTAAACTTATTGTACCTACACCCCCCCCCAAAAAAAAAAGAAAGTACTCCTTACTACGGCATAAGACCTCTAAATCCCGCCTATTCTATTTAATTTTATTTGAAAAAAACCCTGTTATTTTCAACCTAAAGCGTATCCTTTAAATTTATAAATCTTAACCCCAAAGTATTCCTTACCGTCCATTCTTTTTTGATTCTACGTATTACGGATTGGACAAGAAAAATCGTAGGAGAAAAAAAAAGTCGCTCCGCGTTAAAAAATAGGCGGAGAGAAGACGAAAACATGTTTTCGTTTTCTCTTGTCGCCTTTGCTCTCGCCAGATCTTTTATCTTTTTTTTCACGCTCTGCGCTGTTAATAAAAAAAGCCGTAAAATAAACTAACTATTCTTAAAATAAAAGAACTATTCAAAATAGGATTACAAATGTAGATTAAAATAATCACTGTAAGCAACTTTTAGAAAAAAAAAAAAATTTTTTTTTTTTTTTAAAAAAAAATTTGGCTGTAATATAGTCGTTACCTAAGACCGTGTATTTAGATTGATTAGCCTCCGCAAGATCGAAGGGAGCTCTGTTTGTTTCAGCTACCGACCCTATGAAAAAGATTAAGAACACAGGGAATAACGGGAATATAAATCAAACAGCTTTTTGAGATTCAATATTAACACTTAGATTTAAACTACCTGTCAAAAAAAGAACTAGTAATATCGCAGAACTTAATATTAATTCGTAACTAATTAATTGTGCGGTACTTCTAAGGGACCCTAGAAAAGCATACTTAGAATTAGCTGATCCAAATTTGTTATCGTAAAAGCTTTTTATCTTCTACTTCCGCAATTCACACTACGGTTCAGACTATGTCATAATCTTATTCTTATTTTTTATTCATTACTATTAAGAATCTATGGTTCTTTTTTTGGTTATTTCTATTTTTCTAATAATTCATTTTTTGTGGCTAAATCTAATTCCTTGCTAAATAAATATACTTTTTTAGTAGTAGATATTTTGGTATCTAAATGTCTTTTTATAGTTCTAGATTCCACTTCTAAGTATTCAGCTGCTAATTTGAAACTAGCATAAGGCATATTATTCACTAATTTTAAAGTTTCGGCATCGTATATTCATACTTCTTTTTTATTTCCTAATTTTAATGAATCTACATTGTCTAGTAATTTCTGTATTTCTTCACAACCAGGTCGATTACTAAACAAGTACGTAGGTTTTATTCCTTCTGCTTTATTTGTATCAATAAAATAACTAATAACATCCCTGCTAATACTTAATGCTTTAGATGCTTGACTTTTAGAAACAAAAGGACTTCCTGTTATTCATTCTAATGTTTTAGCATTATACGCTCATACTTTTTTAGGTATATTACTATTAAGTTTTAATTCATGGGATCTATTTTTAACTAAGTCAAATATCTCTTTTAAACAACTTTAATATAGGATTACTATAATACAATTTATTTTTAAATGGTATATTCGTATCCATATATAAAGAAATGGTACCTCTAGCTATTTTTTGACCTTGACTTGTTTCTACTATACTTTTATATTTAGAATAGTTACTATCTAAATGATCTTTTAAAATATTATAAACATAAACTTCTTTACTCTTACCACTTACATAGATAACGCTATTCTTTTTCAAACAACTTTAATAATTTATTCATGTTTCATATATTTGCGTTTCAGAAAATGAAGAAGAAAAAGTAGTATTTAGCAAGGAAAGGTATTTTTGTAAATAGTCATTTTCTCTAGCCCCTAATTCTGTAGTTGATTTAACTTCTATTATTGATATTTTGAAGTGTTCTCAACCTATTAGTTTTATAAACAAATGAAATTTATTGTTAGAGTTAGCCAGTAAATGATTAGATATTCTTCTTTTAAATAAATTAGTTCTACCTATATAATATACCAGAGGATTGTGTTTATATTCTATAAGATATATACAACTTACTGATCCTCCTTTTTTTACAAATTCTGATTTATTATTTACATCTTCACAAGTTGCTAATATATTATCTTCAAAAGACTTTACACTTGCATATCTGTCTTTATAAAGATCTTTTATATACATAGAATGTAAAGATTTGAATTCCTCAGGTAAACCTGAAGAATAGTATCTTTTACCTGTTATGTTATATTTATTAGGTATACCTGTAGAATAGAATCTTTTACCTCTTTTATCATATTTATTAAAATAATTAGATCTACAATATAAAGAATTATTAGTATATATTGTATAAGTTGTTCATCGGGGGGAGCTGAATACTAAACGAATTAATAGAATTAAATATAAATACATAACTTTTATATTAATAACCAGGTCTATATATGTATTATATCCTTTTTTTAGAATCTACCAAAAAGGATATAAATAAAAAGGAATAAAATAATAATTATAAGATCTCGGGCGCTCGTGGTAAATTTATTGATTTTTCTTGTATCTCATTTACTAGTCGTTGAACATTTATAGTCTCATCAATAGCCTAATTTATAAAAATAGAAAGCTATTACATATCTTATACTAACAAGATAAGTTAAGAAAATGGGACTATACTTTGCTTCAAATTCACTTTTAAAAAGTTTTTCTCGAAATTCACCCGATTTTTCACATACTATTCACATAGTAAGGGGACTAATATTTAATCCTGCTAATAAAATACCATAGGTAGCCAAAGAGGATACAGCTAAAAGATATAGTATACCTAAGTTAGAATCAAAGATAGATAAACCAGGTGCATATGGTATTACTCCATATCCTAGTAAAGAAAAGACTAAAGTTATTATAGGACCAAGAAAGAATAATATAAAATTAGCTTGTGTAGGAGAAACATATTCCTTTAATAGTAATTTAAGAGCATCCGCAAATGCTTGTAATAAACCCCAGTAACCTATTACGTTAGGCCCTAGTCTTCTTTGCATGCTAGCCATAGTTTTCCTTTCAGCCACAGTAACATAAGCTACTATAAGTAACGCGGGTACAGTTATAATAATAACCTCAAAAATAGATGTAATAGTACTTAAATATATCATAGAGTAGTTAATAAAATCGATCGTCCAAGAAAAAGTTAGATTGGCCAGTTTTGATTAGAGCTTTTTTTAGTCTAATACTAACCATATGTTGACTTTTTTTAGGAGGATTCTCAAATCACATATACACATTTGCATATATGGAGTACTTTTATGGAAAAACTTTTTATAGTTTTTATCCGGTTTTTACCTTAACAAGCCCTTGTTTTTATATTTTGTATAGTTTTTTACTCAGCTTTTATAGAAAAACCCCCTAAAAAGCAAGTATATATTTATAGTCTTTGTGTATGACTATAGCGCCATAATCTTTAGGGTGGGAGCTAGGAATATGTGATTCGAACACATATCTTGTTTCCATGTATCAGTATTACACGATTGCTCTACCTATTTAGCTAATTCCTATTTGGCTTGCACTGTTTTTTTTATCTTAATTATAACATAAGCTAGGCTAAAACAGTGCAACCCACAAAAATAAATGGAAAGTGCGTTAAAAATGCGCGTAGCGACTTAATTTAGACCTTTTAGACTCGTAGTGAAAATAGAATACATAGTTTTCTAGTTTTTTACTGCTAAACGGCCCTAATAAAAAAAAAAATGTAACCAATGAATGTTAACAGTGTTTGAAAGCTTTTAACATTCTGGCTCCATAGACTCAAAAGTTATTTTCAGATTATCTGTAGATAATCTGAAAATAACTCAGTAGTGTATAAAGGCTATACATCACTACGTTTATTTTGGGTGAAAGTTGCGTTGGTTTTATATAGACAGTTACAAGCCAACAAATATATTTACAATTTGAGCCATAACGTGCATAGTTACTTCACTCTCTAGAGTAATATTATTCCTACCTAACTCTAAAAGAAATTCAGCTGTACAGGCTGGACATAGATTAACTAAAAGTTTTAGAAGGTCACCTAACGTGGATACGGGTTGGCTTTTAAAGACTTCGTATAATGGCCCTATTAGAGATCACCATCCAAACGAATTGGTTAAAGGTGGTGTAATAACCTTGTGAGGTCCAGGTAATTTCTCTTTTTCTGTACCTTCTATGGCATTATTTACTATAAAAAAAGATCCATATATTATTAGTAATATTAGAATACTATGTTCAATAGTAAAGAAAAAAAGATAAAATATGAAACCAGCTAGTATATATAAAGCATATGATGTTATTATACCTGTATTTAAAGTAGAAATATTTTTACTTACATTTACTAAAGCTAGTTCTAACCCATATGGTCCTATGTAAGTAATAGATCCATTATCTAATACTTTGGTTGTTTGACCCCCTAATTTTAACACAATATTTGTAATATATTGGTTATTAAACAGTTCTATAAGAAATCTTTGGTTAAAAAAACCAAAGATGTTATATCCTAACCTAGATAATTTAAAATGTATAAGGGGATTAGGTAAAAACTCAGAATATAATATAGAAATGATAGTTAATGTTATTGTAAATATGAATGGTAATAATTTAAACAATAATGGCACAGCAAACTCTGTTTCCAGAGTAATCTCATGCGATGGATGTATAAACAATCCATTATCTATAAAAAATCCTGTACCTAATCCTATAAATATATCTTTAGTGATATATCCAAAAAAGATAGAGAAAATAGCTAATATGATCAACGGTATGGACATAAATATATCTCCTTCATGTGCTTTTTTATAATTGATTAGAGGTCCATTAGGATTCGTTAAGAAAGTTAGATATAATACTTTTACTGAGTATAGTGTTGTAAACATAGCACCTATAACTGCTATGAAATATACTGCTATACTAGAAAAGAAAAATTGACCGTATGCAGATTCTAATATAAAATCTTTCGAGTAGAAACCTGTCATGAAAGGAAATGCAACTAAACTCAGTGAAGCTATAAGCATAACTGAATAAGTTAAAGGTAAAAAGGGTCTTAACCCTCCATATCTTCTAAAATCCTGATTATCCGAGACAGCATGAATTACTGACCCTGCACCTAAGAATAGTAAACCTTTGTAGACTTATAATAAATCTAAAAAAAAAAAAAGGATTTTTTTTCTAAGATTTAGGGGTTATCAGGTAAATTAGCAAGTTGTTGTTCATTAAGTTTAAATAAGCCACCTTCTTCCATTACTGCTTCTGGAAAATGTTTAATAAAGATATCTTCATTTATATACTTAATACCATTTTTTGTAATAGTATTATTATTTCTATTACGCCTTACAGTTCCTCGATCACCGGCTTGAGAATTATTGGCAAAATAATTCACCAATCCTGTTAATGTATTAACTGCAAAAAAACCTGAGGCTTTTTTCCTTAACTCAGCCGAATACTCAGGATGTTTACAAAAATAAAAACAACCTAACTCAGTGCTAATTCCACCTGGTTTAACCAAATTAAAATATCTACCTATTCTATTATCTAGAAAATTTCTTTGTTGTGTTAAAGGTAATTTTTCCAAATCAGCGACGGCTGATTTAGGGTTCAAGTTCGTTCATAGCTCACGTTGATTTTTATAAATCCCAAATATTCCTAGATTCTCCTTTCTTATAACATATAATTTTCCTGGCTTTAAATCGTATAAAGATTTATCTTTTAATACAATTAAAGGATATTTATCTTTCGGTTTTAATTGAGAATGAATTTGCTCATGTCTATAGGATACACCTTTTTCTTTCAAATATATTAAGACATCTTCCCCTTTATAATTTGTTATATTTAGACCTTTCGATCAATTCATATTGTTTCTAACCGTACTTACAGATATCTTTAATTGATCAGCTAATGAATTATAAGAATTAGATTCTGCCAATAGGATAGTAGCTTTTTTGTCTAATCAAGCTTGATATACATGAGTATGATCTAAACTTAATAATAATTCGTTAGCTTGTAAGGAAAAGTTAAAGAAAATAATATCTTTTAGTTGTTGTTCGTCTTTAATATTAAAATAGGGTTTATAATTAGTATATATACATTGTTCTAATATACGACTAATATGTTAAGGTTGATGAATTCATAATCATCCTACCCCTATTCATACCTGCTTTAATTTGACGAATCATTTCTATACCTTCAGGGCTTCGATGTTTATTTTCTCTCATAAGATCGGCAACTCTACAGAAATCTTTAAAATCTTCCGATTTTACACCAAAAATGCAATATTGTTTGAAAAACGGAATAATTTTATCTGTAAGGTCTGAAAATCTATCTACACTGAAATTAACCGCTAGTCCTCCAGTTGTTTCAAAACATGACCCGCAATGAAAGTATTGTATTAAACTTTTCATCAGCTGTGTGTCACGAGAATGTTGAGTAACAGTAAATCTTAATCGGATTCTTTGTTTAAGTTCACTTTTAGGTTTAGGAATATTAACAAAGAAACAACCCTCCGCCGATGTAAATCCTGCTAACCAGTAGGGGTCCAATCTTTTTTTTTTTGAAATAAGCGCTCCCTCGCTGGTTGCATACCTATTAACAGGAACTATGTTAGAGAAAGCTTTTTTTAAATTATCCGAAAGACCTAGATTAATAGAGGCTTTAATGGCAACAATTGTTCTTAATCCATATTCAGTTAAATGTTCTTTCCTATCTATTATCATTAAAACCTGACATCATAGTAAGTAGTCGTAAAGTTTGTTAGTAATAAGGGGGTATTTCTCGAAATGCTTTACAAGAATCTTCGATCCCTGAATGGATCTTACACGAAATCTAACCACATTAGAATCAGACTCCGATATATCTCCTACACCAAAGTAGCTTTGGATAATTTCCAATAATATACGGTCTTTTTTATGTAAACCAATGGAAAAAGCCAAAGCCACTGATCAACCTATAGGGCTACTAGTAGATCTTACACATTGCACCCCAAACGAGCCCTCCCCATCTACGAAACCGGTTATTCATCCTGGATTTACTGATGGCAATTCTCTGGCCTTACAGGAATAATTCCTAATATTGCATATATTTTTTTTCTGCCCAAATCCTTGAAGAATTTTAGTATTAATATTATTATTTTTAACGCATAGCTGCCGAACCCCCTTTTCTTGTATAAAAGATGTAGGGCTAGTACTAACCACCTTTTTATATCCTGTCGATTGAATAATAGGTGTAATTAATAATGAACTTAAACCTGTATTAAATAAACTATTATCTATGAAATATACAAATAAACTATTGTCTATAAAATATTCCAATAAACCATAGATACTTATATTACTTAATATTCCTATAACAACTAATGAATTATAGACAATATAGAAGGTATTTTAAAAAATATTACTTTAGGATTGTTTGAGTAACTAATATTTATTAACTGAACACATTGTTCTGTTAATAAATTAATAAAAGAACCCTTACAATGCTTACCATAGTTAAATATATTAAATATATCACTGATGTGCACATATAAAGTAATATAAAAACCTTCAAGATATTCCTATCTTGTTTAGACCATATTATAATACAGAAAATATTTATTCACCCAATAAATTCTTAGCCTTTCTTTTTTTTTCAGATGTTTGCATTCTTTTTTTTTTTATAGAGTGCTTGGTAGTTTTTTTTTACTCCCAAATAAAAAAAAATATATGGCTACCCTTGGCTTTCTTGCGTTATTTTTTATAAAAATGGGCCCATTTTTATAAAAAATATGTTTACCAGAGAGAATATTTTGGACGTCTGGTCGTTGAGGATTTTACGTAATTTAATTTCACGTAATTTTCCTGCTGATTATCTATTAAAAAACTCCTATTTAGTTTTAACGGCTCCTTTATTAAAAGATGAACTAAGCTAAGAGACGTTTGGTAGATGTTCCAGCAATTAGTCCAATTTTACATGCGCCCTACAAAGTTAAAACGCATGATTAACCAAATGAAACAAGGCAATGTTGTACGAAGATAAACCAATAGCTATAACCATCATTCCCAATTGCTGATTATACTGAAAGTATAATTTGGACCATTTCTTTATTAATCTATGTATTTATCTCACCTATCCTTAAATAAGACTCATTGCTGCAACTTTAGGATGTCTTTACATTTTAAAGATGGCCGTTTGAGAAAAAATTCTTTGGTTAAATTAATTCTCGCCCCCTATGGGATTGTTTTTTGCTTTTTAAAGGATATTTAGAAAAATAATTATCTATCATGTTAAACACTTCCTGTTAAAACTTCTATAAATAATATACTTAAAAGCCTCGGCTTTAGGGTTAGTAATATCTATTCTTCCTGAATAAAGTTTTATTAAAGGCTCTAATAAATATTTATTTTTCTGACTAGCACTTATAAAGATTTGACCACTTTTTTCGTTTAAATAAATGGAACCGTCACTATCTATAAACCCACTAAACCAACCATTATAGTAAGTTAAGGGTTTAGGATATAACAGTTCTATTTCATATTTTACGCATAATTTATTTATTTGCAACAAACGAGTTGGATTTCTTATTAAACCGTTTACAGCATTAATTAAAGTGATTAAACCTTTTTTACCCGATAACTGGTATCTTAGAGCATTTGCGTTAGCTATAGTATAAATAGAACCTCCAAATTTATGTTTTATTTCATATAAGACTTGTTTATCCCTAATATCCATAACAACGTTAAAACGGGCAATCCCTTTTTTAGATAAATTAAAGTAACCATCTCCATCAATAACACCAGCTAGTCATTCATTAAAAGCTAGTGAGGATGGATTATGGTTTTCTTTATTGACAGTTGTTACTGTTTGTACTTTTTTGGTTTCAACAAGGCTACCCTTCTTTTTTGTTTCAAGAGGTTTTTTTTCTTTAAACATAACAAGGATAACATCAGTAAACACATAAGCAAAAAACACAAATAAATAAACCAATATCAGACGTATGGCCTCTGAGATTCCTACTAACTTGCAAAAAATATTAACCTTTCATTTTACTGACTTTATAGCTATTAAGCTACGAGAAAAAATTCCATTTTTCTTGTGCTGTCCTCCAATATATATATATAATGTGGAAAATGAATTAAAAAGACTAATACTAATATAATTATTATATAAATAATTATGAGCTTTGGTTATCTGCGAATTCATTATCCTTAAGATAACACCAACGCAAATGGTCTGATACCTGAAGTTATTAATAACTTCTCGAGCCAGTTGACTCATTGTGGAATAGGCTATCTATTATCTTTATAACAAATAAAGCATGGTATTTTATCAACTATCACTTTTTTCTTTTTAACTATTCATGTTTTTACTGTTGCAGGGTATACACCTAAGAATCTCCCACAACTACTAAAGGAATCAAAAGTATGTATAGGGTTACCATCTTTATCTTGAAGTTGAACTTCGACGCATTTAGGGTCAGAATAATATATATTTAAAGACTTAATAAAAGTTCGTCCATTTCTTATTTCAAAATTAGACTCTCCGCTGCTTAATAAATTATTTATATATATTAGTAATAAGGTTCTATCTGTTTTAGGTTTAGAATTAGTAGATAGCCTATTAAGATTCATCTGACTTAAAATTTGATCTATACATTTTTGCCCTTTATCGGTGTAATGCAGACCTAACTCTTTTAGTTTTAATATCGTTTTTCAATCTAGGTAATCAAGCTGTTTTTTGGATTGTCATTCCATAGAATCGAAAAAAGGTATTAAGACCTTAGTTATATATTCCAAATGGAAGATTTTTAGATAAATCATATCAAAAGATTTATCGTTAGTTGCTTTAGTGATAGATAGATGAATAAAGTCATTCTTTTTAGAAGATATTCCTGGTAAAGTTAACATGTATGTTTTAATTTCTTCCATTAAAATGAAATCCCTATTAGACTGACATAGATTAAATCCTAATGAAAATTTATTATTTTTGGATATATAAAAACTTCCCTCTCCTTCCACAAAACCCAGAAATCAGTAAGGTGTAATTCTACGCATTCGCGAAGAAAGGGGTTGTTCTGGTTTTTTTTTGCCTCCTTCGGGTGATAAAAACTTTCTTTTTGAGTTCATATAAAGAATAACATTATCTATTGCTTGTTTGGACTCCATTTTATCATTATAATTACTAGTATATAATTCGTAAGCTTTTTTAAAGTCTAAAAAATTCAAGTGTTTAGTAGTATTAAGAGGACGGTCTGTGAAAATATCTATGATTTTTTGTATATCTTTAAGAGACTCTACTTTAAAAACTGCAACACTCTTACCTATTCACACTCCACCAAACCCCAAGGATTTGTGAATAAAATGAAGTAGGTTAACATCATCTACGTGCAAACCTATTTTAAATGTAAACTTGAAAGCATACGTATATTGAGGTCTGACAATAAATGTACCTTCACCGTCCACCAATCCTCTAAATCACTCTAGAAAATTTTCATCATACACAAGTTTAACCTTTTCAGATGATACACTGTAAAACCGAACTCCTCGTGGATTAGGATTTGTTGGCTTTACTTTAAGTGGATGAACGAATCCGACATTAGTATTTAATGAAACCAACCCTTGGGTATTTACTGCAGCTTCCGTATACTTCAAAGAATATCTTTCTAATTTATCCGATTTTTCTCTACATTGATGGTAATTATCAACTAATTCATTGCTTTTTAGCGCGGAGCGATTTGGTTTATTTAAACAAGTTTTTTTTACATAGTATTCTTTTATTAAGTTAATACTGTGGTATTTTCTTGTTCTTAAAGGATATCTAATAAAATAATTGTCTATTAAATTTAATAACTCTTGCTTTCTATGTATAATATATTGGAAACCTTCCCGTTTAGAATGTATTTTTACTTTTCCACCATATAAATAAACTAAAGGATCTAATAGATATTTATTTTTTTGATTTATACTAATAAAAACTTCACCACTTACCGCATTAAATTGAACTAAACCCTCACTATCTATAAAACCACTTCATCATCCATTATAGTATGTTATAGGTTTAGGGTAAATAATTGGTATATTATATTTTACACATAATTTATTCATTTGCAATAATTTAGAAGGATTCCTTATTAAACCATTTACAGCTCCTATTAAATCTATCAGACCCTTTTTATGACTTATTTGGTATTTTAAAGCATCACCTCTAGCAATAGTATGTATAGAACCACCAAATTTGTGTCTAATATCAAATAATATTTTTTTATCCCGAATATTCATAATTATAGTGAAACGAGCAATACCTTTCTTGGTTAAATTAAATACACCTACTCCGTCTATTACCCCTGCCAATCATTCAAAAAAAGATCGCTCCGCGCTAAAAAGATCTTGGTTAACCTCTTTGCTTGTTTTTTTTAAAAAAGTGCTAGCATTTGTTGATGTCTTTATGGAGGTTACAGAGCTAGCATTAACAAAAAATTCTTTTTTTTTTTCCGCCATTGGAAAACTCTTGCAAGAAAAAAAACAGGAACTAGTATGAGAAAAATGAACGGGCAAGTAAAAAAAACCCCTTTTTCTCCGTAATACGGGCTGAAGGAAAAAAGGGTAATTATAGATACTTAAGTGATAGGTTATGAGTTTTTTTTTTTTTAAGATAGTGCGAGGGAAAATAAAGATGAATATCAAGCGTGTGGTCTCTGAGGTTCCTACTAACCTGCGTTTAGTCATAGGTTTTCTCTTTTCTAATAATATAATAACTATAAATACTATTGCATATTCATAATGCGACAAATGAGAAATAAACCCTATGTAACTAATATGATTATTCAGATAATCATGGGCTTTGGTTACCTGCGAATTATTCAACCCTAAAAGGGTGAACTTTACGCAAAGAGCTTGATTCCTATATATAATAATTATAATCGGGGAGTTTTTTTTCAGTGAAAAAAAACTACACAAGAAAAACCCTTTTTTTGTTGGGTTACTGCATTTAACTATGCAGATCCGATTATGAATATATATTCGAGCCAATTGACTCATTGTAGAGTAGGCTACGACCTTTTTAATATCTTGTTGGAATAAACCTATAAGTGAGCTAAATACAGTTGTAATGGCACCAATTCATAGACATAGCATCAATACAGTAGAGCTATATTCTATTAAAGGAGATGAACGCATTAATAAATATACACCTGCTGTTCTTATGTGTTGGCTATTTAAATTATATATTAACCTAATGTAGCACACCATAATTTACAATATGGATCGGACTATCTCTTTAACTTATGCACTATCCCGGTTACTCTATTTCTGCGCAAGCGAAAAACTGTAACTATTAAATAGGGGAATTAGTAAACTATCTAAGTTATCTACCGTATAGTCTCTGAGGAATCATTTATAATACTATATGAATTTAGGCAACTATCTTATATATAGTCATTATATATTTGTTTCCTGCGGATATTCCTTATGTAACTCTTTTTTTTTTTTCTTAAAAGAAAAAAGTAAAAAGCGATATATACTTTAGGAGTTTCCCGCAAATAGGTATATAATAATAGATTGATTGACATCAATCCACGGCAACTGATTATACCTAGGTTATAAAACGAGTATAATACAAATGTCTTGGTTTTTTTTATAAAAGTGTACAAAAGTCTAAGAATAAAAGAGTGTATAGATTACCTAAAATTAGTTAACTACTGTTTTCTGAAAGTATTCATTCTGTATGCTATAGCCTTTAAATTATTTAATCCTTCTATGGTCAAATGTCCTTTATTCTTAATAATGAACACCCCTTGTCGAAAATCAGAAAAATCGGGAGATTTTGCACCATAAAGAGGGTATTTTTCAAATAAAGGTATAATAATATTAACTAAATCTGATACATTTGCAACAGATATACTATATCTATCCCTATCTTTAGATGGTTTTACTATAGTACCACACCCCATACAATCTATAATTCTATTTAAAACGATGAAATCACGCTCATGTTGAGTAATACGAAACTGGGGCTGGCAGGTATATCCTAATTTCATTCTAGATTGTTTAGTATAGTTTAGCCCAAAGGTTCCATCAGCTTGTGTAAATCCTACTATTCAATAATAATCTAGTCTATTTACAGAGGGTTCAAAAACCGGTTTACTAATAGGTATAATTATTTTATTTAAATAAACTTTCAATACATTAGTGGGTAATCCTTTAGGAAATACGGATTTTATAGATAATATATTTTCAAACCCTTGTAGGGTTAAATGTTCTTTTTTTTCAATAATATCCATAACTTTGCATCATAACTTGAAATGTACATATTTAGTTGTTTGAAGTGGAAATGCCTCAAAATGTCTACGGACACTTAAAAGAGCTTTGATATTAGATATTTCATAGTAATACATATCGCCTGACCTGCTTATAGAACCAGTTCCACCAAAGTACTCCTTCACTTTTTCCAATAAATCCAAATTTAAGGGGTTTACCTCTGCTGCTAAAGAATATACGATACTAACATGAAAACCTAAATGACTGTTACTTTTTGTACGTAAACGAATAGAAAAACTCCCATCCCCATCTGTGTATCCTGTTATAAATCAAGGATTTATTATACTTTTTACTTTATAACTCAAAGGCTGCATATTTACCATTGTGGCCATATTTCATAACCTTTACCCTTACTAAAAATTTTTAGTATGAAGGGAAAGCTGGTTATATACAATTAAGGTAGATTTACTTAGATAAATCGTTCTTTCTACCACCTGTCTCCAGGCTGTTAGAGTACACCTTAACCCAAGGAAAACAATACTTTAATTACCTTGGGAACTACCGTCTACTCGTTGCTCTTTTCCCGCTTCATACATATACTTTGCTACTTTTTTTTTAGCCCTCTCTCCCTTACTTTTTTTTATTCTACGAATTACGGAGCCGTTTGACAAGACAAATCGTAGGAGAAAAAAAAATAAAAAAATATATTTTTTATTTTTTTTTCTACCGTAAACAACTTAAAAAAAAAGTTAAGGAGAGAAGGGTAGGTTTATTTTAGGATGTATAGTATCCATCCCAAGAGAAAAAAACCTTTTTTTTCTACTACTCCTAGAAAAAAAAAACTTTTTTTTTTTCTATTCACTTTGTTAGAAAAAAAGTACTCAACTTGTTTATTAAATTATAATAAGCAAATTGAGAAATAAAGTTGGAACGAGGTTAGATCCGCGATTATCCTTTCTTTTCATCACTCAATACTTATAACTATACCCTACCCATTACAGTAGGCCGCACCTAAGCTTTTCATTAGATGTTTAGTATATTGAACATCGGAGTTCCCCGGAGTTTGGCAGAATTCTTCGCCAGGACCTAGTAGCTTACACTAGGATCAAGCGTGTATTAATGCGGAAACAGGCGTGGGACCTTCCCAAAGCTCACGGTGTATAAGAGTGGAGGCTGTACTATTTATTTTAGAATAAAAAAATACTCTAATAAACATTCCTTTGAAGCAGCTTCCTGATTTTCTTTTTTTGAATCTACGAATTAGGGAGCCGTTTTTCTTGCAAAATCGTAATTCCAAAAAAAGAACACCCTTACCGATTACACCTGTCAAATATATGGAGCTTTCGACAGTACATTCAGCATCATTTCAGACACATTTCTTGCAAAATCCGTAATTAAGAATAACACCCATACCGATTACACCTGTCAAATATAGGGAGCTTTCGATTGTACAGTCAGCATCATTTCAGACACCCCGTGGTGACCCAGTCTGTAGCGGCATATTAAACTACCGACGGTCTTGACTACGATATGTTTTGACCGTTTTCACCTCAGTTGATTTTAAGTCCAGAAGTATCCGGATTCTCCATATTTACAAATTATATTCGGTTTAATCCTTTATATTATAATTCTGATATATGGTTCTACGACCTAACCTTACCATAGTTTTATTAGCTACTGTTATATAGTCGTTTGCGACATATTCTAATTTATCGCCATTGGTAACCATACGTGTAGACCTATTTGAGAACTTTTAGCCATAGCTCCTATTAATAAGCATATCCCAATTATAGTAACCAAATTTTCATTCATAAATGGGGCTAAAGAAAATACTGTAGCATAGTCTATATTACCTAGAGACCACAGTATCATGAACATACCTATAGTTAAGAAACAATCACCTACACGATTTGTTAAAAAGGCAGATATAGAACTTTGGTTAGCGGCTATTCTAGTAAATCAGAAACTCACTAATAGATAACTACAGACTCCTACTCCTTCTCAACCCACAAACATAAGTAGAAAATTATTGGCTGTTACTAATATAATCATCATAAAAGTAAATAGACTTAAATAACTGAAGAAACGCTGATTGTGAGGGTCTGACTGCATATATCCTATTGAATATATGTGAACTAAAGAAGATACGATTAATACTGGTATTAACATTGATCATCCCCTAATTGGCGTGTCTTCATTTAACGCGTAGCGACAGAAATAATAATATAACTTCATTGAAAAAAAGAGCTAATAAACTCATTTAGGAGTTACTTACGCGTAAGAATAGACTATGCACTGTGCTAGAAAAAAAAATTTTTTTCTTGTGTTGCTTCATCTTTTCTTCTTGCTATTTCTGACTATTATTAGGGACCGATTGTACATTCGGACAGACATTTCAGCCTAACTCCGGTGAACCAATCTGTAGCGACTTTTATAACAGCCGACGGTCTTTAAGATATTATCCCCTTTAGGGTCTTATTAACCGTTTTCACCTTATTGTATAAGTATAGAATTGTATGATTATAATCTTACCCAATTCCTCTTGATTTACTGAATATTGGTTCTAATTCGACATGGACGACTACTATGGCCATAGTAACATCTACTTTTATTCTGAGATTAGTCGTAAGTAAATAGTACCTCCAAAAAAGATTCTTTTTTTTTAGCGCGGAGCGATTCCCTTTTTTTTACCCCTACATTCCTTACTTGTATATGAAACTAGTACTTAAATTATAGTAACTTCACATATATTACAAATGATGTAGACGAAATAACGGATATAAAACTAAAACTTAAGCCAAATAAAAGTAGAAATCACTATGCAAATAGGTTAAAAACAGCTCTTCTTCTAATATCATGGTTATTGAGTCGAACTCAATCTACTATTGAATCTTGTACTTTCACATCTAAATATCTACTCAAAGTATCAGGATATACTCCTATGATAGTGGCAGCTTCTGGTAAAGTATTTGCCATTAAGACCTCTCTATCTAATTTACGTATCTCATATACACAACTGATTTGTTGATGAATCGTTTTTCCAGTGTAAATATCTCTTACTCGACCATCATAAAGATGTTCGAAAGTCGGTGCTACAGAAACTAGCTTATCTCTTTCATCTTTACTTAAAGATGAGGCTGGTGCTGTATTAGTTGATAAACGGTAATTGTTCATTGTGTAAGATAACTTTAAGATTATTCTTTTTACCTCTTCATTTCTATATGCCCCGTTATGCATAACTCTACAAATAATTTTAAAATCTTGGAAATCTTTACCTTTTTTAGTTAAAAATGACATATCGTCTAAAAAAGGTATCATATAATTATGAAGAACTCTCACATTTTTAACTGTAATAGCTACGCTACTTTTACTATTCTTTCTAGGTAAAGAATAAGAAGAAATCTTCTTATTCTTATACCAAGGGTTTTCGCCCCCCTAAAGGGGGGAAAAACCTAGCTTTTTTGGTTGTTACTGTTATGATGGAAGAGTTTTTTAATTTATATAAACTATATGTATCAAACCCCAGATACTTTTCTAAAAATTCCTTTTTTTTTTAGTAAAACGTCAAGCTGTACTCCAGTTAATTCTATGCTAAAATGTGGTGTTAAAGTATCTCTTCTTACAAAAAAGGATCCGTCTCCTTCTATGAACCCTAATAGTCAGCTTTTCGTAATTACAATGGGAGAGTTTTCTGGTCGATCATAATTAAAACGGTTAGTATTCATATTATTCTTTCATTCTAGAACTGTATTATTAATCCATTCCCCACTTCCATTTTTATTTATCGCCCCCTCGCTATGGGTATTAATATATAAATGAAAAGCTTTCTTAAAATCTAAATAATCTAGGTACTTAGTAGTATTAAGATTGTACTTGTCAAATATAGAAATGAAGAATTGAATTCCTTTCCTGTCTGTAACATTAAATATACATTCATTCTTATATAATCGAACATTACCAATGGCTAACTTATTATGAATATATTTTAAAACACCCTCATCATCTTTATGTAGTGCTATTTTAAACATGAAAGAAAAACTAGATATCGTAACTTTATCCTTTTTTAATGAAGGATTAATACTAAAACATGCTTCAGCATCCGAGAATCCGACAAATCATGTAAGAAAATCTACTTCCATCCTTTTTTTTTCGACTTCCTTATATTTATTCATCGAATAAAAATAAGGAAGTATAAATGGGTAATCAGATTGTGTAGTATCAGCAGTAGTTTTTAAGTATCTTTTTTGTAAAAAAGAAGAAACGTGATCTTTTTTCTGATATTTAGTGTTTAGATAAGCCATACCTAAATTATTACCCATAAAACCGCCACCAGAACCTAATTTATTAACAGAAATCACCGAATACAGTTGGGTTTTCACCAACACAGCATCTTTACGTCCTTTATTTAATATAAAGGGATTAAATACTGTTAAGGAATCAAAATTAAACCCTCAAAGTATATTAAGGGATTCAGAATCTATTCATCTGAATAACTTAACTGTTACAGGTATAGCATTAAATCCTACTTCAAAAAAAGCAATGATTGCCAGTGTTGTCGTTAAAATGACACAAGTACATGTTACTCATTGAGCACCACTAACTCCTATTTTACGACCAAAAAATCCAGATACGATGGAAGATAATAAGGGTAATATAATTAGAGTTAAATACATTATTTATAATCTAAAGCTATACTTCCTCTTAATCTATAAAACGCTACTAAAATCCCTAATCCTATTGCTGATTCTGCACCAGCTATTGCTATAATATATATAGCAAATGTCTGTCCTACTATATCGTCAAAGCTAAATGAGTTAATTAATATTAAAAATGTGATAGATAATAACATTATTTCTATAGATATAAGCATTAAAATAATATTTTTCCTATTTAAAACGAAACCTAATATACCAATTAAGAATAAAATTAATGATAAATTCATAATAAAGTGTAGATAAAAATCTACTACCCTTGGTATTTTTTTTTTTTTTTTC
>CAIGRR010028181.1:0-11664 GCA_903798365.1 Fraxinus sp. 1973-6204
CAATTGTACAAGTTATATTCCAGATTTATAGTCGAAAATTGAAACCGATCTTTGGCATAGTAAACGTAAGAATTGGAAAAATTATATTTCTACAAAAGTTTTATTCCTTTGAGTTATCTTTCTAATTTAATTTGAATCGCATCAATTGGATATCGTAAGGGAAAGTTATGACCAAAAAACTGACTGTTATGCAGAGGCAAAAAAATCCTCGCGCAAATGAAACTTTCCTTATTCGATTGGAAGTCGATTTGGACGTAATTTTCAACCAATTTTTGATTTCTTCAAATACATAACAATATAATACATATGGAAGACCTCTCATATACATATCATACTCCAATACTCATCAATTATTTTCATAAAAGGAGGAGAGTTATAGTTTTTGTGAGAGAATTGAAGTGGATATGTAAGAATTCAATCAAGTGAAGATCAAACCTGATTTTTGGGGAATGAAGAAAAGGCGCTAGTGGAGATTCTTTAAGAAACCATTGAAGATATTCAAAATTTCAAGATTCATTTTCATCTCAATTTATCAAAAATTCGAGTTATATTTTTTCACTTAAATATGTTTTCTCGTTTTTTCGATGTGATAGGCCAGTTTTATACATTGCTAGGATGAGATGAACCCTTGTTATGATATTTTTAGTTTTTAATTAATTATTTTGACTTTAATTTGATTTGATTTATAGATGTTTATTATCGTTTTATCGTTCTTTTCAATTGCTTGATCACCAATTGAATTGTTAGTGTATTTTATTGTGTATCAAGAGAGACAATAGGGTTTAAGCACAATATAATAAACATTGTAATGTTCGATGGAGGATAGAAATATACCTCTATGCCTTATATGGTTTCAATAGGTATTCTAGTACTTGTTAATGCATTTATCATATTTGTATCTTTCATCGAGAGATAGATGGGTCACTTGAGGGGAATATATTTGATCGCTATCGAGAGAGACCTTCAATTAAATTAAGAACATTGACAACATAAATGATTTCAAATTGTCAATTTAATTGTTACACTAAAAATGGAATAATAAGGGAGATTAAACATCTTAACAATGCATCACACATATTTGAAAATACATTTATTTGCTTTCATTAGTTTATTTGATTATTTAGGAATTAGTATAAAAAAATCGCAAAAGTTGTTTGCTATTTGATTAAAAGTTGCAATTAATTTTAACTCAATCAAACGCGTAGTTCTCGTGGGTTCGACACTCTATTCACTACTATATTACTTGATAACGACCCCGTTCACTTGCGGAAAATCAAATGATTAGCAATTAGGGCACAATTTTCGACCTAATTTTTGACTCTAAATACTTACCTTTTTGAGGATTCAATACACATAAATTATTCAAGTCAATAAGGCTCTTGGGGTACAAAATACATAATTCTTGCAAAGAGGAGGGTCAAAGAGAGAGCTTTCAATCAATAATTTCATTTTTCTTACAAACGTATAGAAGTTTTGTTATAAGACACATCCGCATATACGTCAACTGTTTGGATTGAAGAAGAAAAATCAAAGAATATTGACTAAGGAATTATTGAAGAGATTCAAAACTTTCAAGGTTTCTTTTCATCTTATTTTCCAAACTTTATTTCTGAGTGAAATACCAATTTAAATTGTGTTCTTGTAATTAACATAATATTTGTCGAATTGTATAGATGTTATGTTTTGATATTCTGATAATAAATTTAGGATTTTGATATTCAATACATGTTTGGTAATTGTAATTGTAAGGAATCTAATGATTTTCAATTACTTGATCATTAATTAAATTGTCTTGTGATTTCTATTGACATTTGAGAGAATGAATAGGAATTTGACACGTAGTAATAATCATTATAAACTTCAATAATCTTATTAATTTCTTTTGATTTAACGCATCGTTGTATGTTCACATCTTCTATAAAAATATATGAGGGTCATATTTGATGATAAATTTAGTTTTATTCGAGAGAGAATATTAAAAGAATTAGGAACATTGATTTTCATATTTAAATAGTTGTTGTCAACTCATGAAATTGATATTAAAAATGGATGAAGGTAGGGGATCGAGGGCTTAGTATTTGTTAATTACTTGACTTTCATAATGCTACCTATTTTATTAGTTAAGTACCCGTTAGGCATGATTTTTGCTTTTTGTAGAAGAATTTTTGGAGGAAGCTGCCTTATTTTTTGTTTGAAAGCTAATTTTTAAAAGAGCTTCATATTTCGAAAGTGTTTTTAGAGGAAATTATATTGAACAAATTTCCTCTGAAAGCGTCTTCTAACTAAAAAAAAAAAAAAAAACACTTTCATAAGCCAAATAGGTTCAAAGTAAATTTGAGTCTTAAAAGATCCTTTTGCTTTTTCAAAAGTCATACCAAACAGGTCCTTAGATTAGTTGTAGATTTAAGGTTGTTAATATAAATCGTAAAGCTTAACCAATTTTGCTACTCAGTTAAAATTAGGTTTAATTGGAAACACAATTACATACCTAATCCTCTTGAGAACTATACATTACTCATATTTTATTACTTGGCCACAATCTCATACACTTTTGAAATTTTAGCGATTACGCAGGACTAAACGCTACCCGACTCAGAACCTTGTCAACTTAGTGTCATCTAGCTGTAACACTAATTGGTTTACAATGTGAGAGCCTTTGTTTGGTGCATATTTTTGCTCCAAGAATACATTTTTTTGGTTGATGTGATGGAGAATGTGTAGTTGAAAAAGAATGAAAAGTTATTAATGTGATGGAAAATATTTTTTTATTGAAGAATGTATGGTTGAATATGAGTAGAAAAATGAAAATGAAAAAAATAATATTGCTCAAACCCCTCGGGTTATATAGACAATGTGAGATATGATTGCGTTAACATTAGTCGGTCGAAATCGGGGACAAATAACTAGAGAGCATAAGAAAAAACAAATTCAAGCCCGACATTGAAATGAAAGATGATAAAATATTAAAAATGAAAACAAATTATGAGGAAATTAGATGGAATCGTTCTTTTAGGTTTCTATTAGAGATGTCAACAAATTGAATCGAAACTCAAAGTTCATGCTCGACTCGAATAAAAATTATTGAGCTTTTATTGGCTGGAGTCGAGCCAAGCTTTTGTTGGGCCAAAAAATATAGGTTTGATCCGAGCTTTTGGCTCGGGCCTTATCGAATAGGACCGAGCCGAGCCAACTCGTTATTTTTTATTTATTTATTTTTTGTTTTTGTAAAAGGTAGCCAAGCAGGCCTACTGCCTGTTATTACAGACAACTATTGTAGCTGCCTGTAGCAAGTAGCTGCCTATGTGTAGCTGTCAAAGTTTTTTTTATTATTATTTTTTTAAATTTGCTGAGGTTGCTGCCTATGTGTAGATGCTAAAGGTTTTTTTTTTTTTTTTTTAAATTTGCTCATGGATTGAAAATGGCCCGTGACACGGACTTGAGCTGATGCTCGAAAATGGGGCTTAGCTCGAGCCTCAGCTCGGTTCTACGGGACTTGCTCGGGCTTTTTTCGGGCTAAGCCACTGACTGTCCGAGCCGACGAACCAAATTGATACCTTAAGTTTCTATTATCAAAAACTAGGTAATATCTTATTTTATTCAAAAATCAATGTACTTTTATTTTAAATAAAATCTTAATATGTTTTCTACATTTGTTTTTGTTTTGTCCTAAATCCAATTAATTTCGGTAATGTATAACCGATTTTTATTTTTTAAAATTGAAATTACATTAACTTACACTTTTTATTTATTTGGAGGCATAAACAAATTTTACCTAGCTTCTTCATCCACATTGTTAGTTATTTATTTGTAATTGGTTGTCTAAGAACAAGATTAAAGTAATGGAATTATAATTAAAGTCAAAATATTTAAGGAATAGTAGTATAATCCTTAAAGGAGTCAAAAATGTCCAAGAAGATCACATATGATCAATGGAATNACTTACACTTTTTATTTATTTGGAGACATAAACAAATTTTACCTAGCTTCTTCATCCACATTGTTAGTTATTTATTTGTAATTGGTTGTCCCTTAAACAAGATTAAAGTAATGGAATTATAATTAACGTCAAAATATTTAAGGAATAGTAGTATAATCCTTAAAGGAGTCAAAGATGTCTAAGAAGATCACATATGATCAATGAAATACAATTAGAAGTTAAAGGAATGTCAAAGTATTGCACAAGTCATGCTCCAAGTTCTCAATCACAAGTTGCAACGTATTTTTCACATAGAAAACATTCGAATTTGAAAAATCATATATCTTAAAGAATTCTAGCCCTTTGAGTTGTTTATTCAACGCACTTTGAATTGCCTCAATATGATATCAGGAGGGAAATATATGATGAAAATACTGACGATTGCTTAGAGTGAGCTCGATGGCCGCCCACTAGGCGCTTGAGCGGCAGTCGACAAGCAAAAACCCTAGTTCGTATAAAATTGTTATTTTTCCATCCCAATCAACCTAAAACACTTCCATTATAAATATACAAGCTATGGAACGTCCCAAAGTGTGGTTGAACATTATTTTCATTATAGAGATCATTATTCGAAGATTAATTACACATTCCCAAATATCTCTTTATTCAACCCCATGTTCCATTGAGTCATATATTCATCCAAAACATTTTTGTTATTGGTTAAACATTGAATTAAGTCAAGAGAACATATTTTGGAGATCAAATACACATGCCATTATTCTCTTGCCTCAGCCTTAGATCAAAAAAAAAAAATTGATTAAACACCAAAACAAATTAAAAACCTACCTTTTTCAATAAGCTTTCAGAGTCCTAGTGTTTTGAGAAGAGGCACTTGGAAGTTTCAGAGCTCGAGAACGAGGTTCATTCTTGTTGATCCACGCGAAGAGAAAAGTGGCCAAAGTTCTAAAAGTGCATACGTGATCAATCAAAAGAGTTCCTTGGTGATTTACAAGTTAGATGGTTAAAGTCTGTTAAAGTTTAGTAGTGTCTGGTTTAATTGTAAGTTAACTTTTTTAGTGAATCATTTACTGGCAAGTTTCCCTGAATTTTTTTTTTTATCCAATTAGGGATTTTCCTGCATCATCATATTTGATGTTATTTAATTTTTATTTCTTTTGATTTGCATGCTTAATTGATTGATAAATATGTTTAATTAATTAAACTTAATCATCTAGAGACATTAATAAGTGACTTGTTACTTATTATTATTTAATTCCACAATATACACTTTTAGGTGTATAAGTTGGGTTTAAACTTGGTCGTATTTTTCACACATTATGTGCTAGGGAAAAAATAATGCCAGGGATGTCTCATGTGCGACTATAGAGGTCACGATTGTCATATTTCACAATTTAAGCCACGATATTACATGTCATATGAACACAATCACAAAAACAATCGATTTTGCATGTCACACTAGAAGCAGAATTCCAAAGGTCTTTCTTATGTCACAATCAAATAAAATTGCTGATTATCACATGAAGACAAACGATTTCCTATTGTGACATGTAGAATGGTGGTTGTGATCGAAAAACACGTAAAGGAACTTAAAAATTCATGGAGGTATGATTTGTTCTTTTCTTATTTTCAGAAGCGTTAAAATAGAGGACACAATAATTGCCTAGCTGTTTTTAAGAGTAAGGATATGATGACAGAGAAATCAATTATCCTGTAATAACTACCAATTAAGGCCACATTCTTATATTATATAAAATCAATTATTATCTATTTTAATATAAAAATATTAAACTATGACCTGAATTTTGAAAAAAATGTCAAACTTTGATATTTATGAAATATAATTTTAAAGTACTACAGTTGCGATTTTTCTCATAAACATTTTTCTTTTCCTTGATTTTTTGATCTATTTTTTGTTGTTTTAAGTAGGCGTGGACATTGGATGGGTCGGTCCAAGTATTTCCATACTTTAAACTATACTTATATTTCGGGTATTCATAAATGGAATCATTCGATTATTTGTAATTAATGGAACCAAACCCAAACCACGAATCATCGATTCTGGTTCGAGTTCGGTTCTACCCATAATATTTGTTTATATATATATTTAATATATATTTTCATATACAATATTTCGATTCATATACTCAAAACGCTGCAACTTGACAATATTTGTGCAATGAGAAAACTCAGCTAATTTTTTTTGAAAAAGTTAAGAAATCTAGATACATGACTCAAGACAGTGAGACTAAATACCAAGAAAGAATAAAAAACTAAAACATCAAGAAGTAGATTAGAGTTTGAGGACAATTGATTCTTTATTAATAAATCTTATTTGATACATAAAGGCATGAGCCTATAATTACTAGAGATAACCAAAAAGGTACATTGCAGCGTAAGTTATGAATATATCAAGTTTATCGTAAGCTATGAATATATTAAGTTCAATTGTTACGCGTTCTAAAAAAGTTAAAAGACCACTTAAGTTTGTAAACAATGCAAGAAAATAAAAAATAAAAACTCGAATTGCAAAGGATGAACGCTTTAATTCATTAACTTACACAACAACTCTAACTTTTGATTCATAGAAACCCAAATTAGAAAAATTAACACGTACTAACATCTAAAATACAATAATCTAATATGAAGCGAGAGGCAAAAAAGTAGGAGCTAGCTTCATTTAGCCCCTGTTTGATAGCCATTATTCGTACTATTTTTTTCTACGTACTCATTTTAAATCACACATTCACACAATAAAATATTCTACACGTAATCTCAAAACTTTTTCTTACTTTTATCACCATTCTCCTAAAAATTCTCCTAAAAATTACTATTCAAAATATTATTTTTTTCCTAAATAATGACTATCAAACATAGGCTTATTAGGATTAGAATTTAAAGTTTTATACAAATTATTACACAAATTGGAATTTTAGATTTTGTATTCTTTTTACCCAGCCTATAAAATTGTAAAAAACAAAAAAATAAAAATATCGGTTACGTTCGAGTACCCACGGTTCAGGTTCAAGAACCAAGACCGACCCCAACCCAATCGGTTATCGATTTTCAGTTCTCATTTCAACATTTTTTTTAAATTTTTTTTTTTTTTGGAATTGGACCAGAACCTCTGGTTTGGATTTGGTTTCGGTTCGGTTCGGTTTCGATTAGAATGCCTAAGCCTAGTTTTAAGAAAGAGAGATAAATTGCCCCTTTAAAATTCGTTTGGCATTGCTTTTGAAACTCAAAAGTTACTTTAGGATCCAATTAACTAATTTTATAAAAGTGTTTCAGGTAGTTTTTAGAAGAAGTTAGTCCAATGTGATTTCTTCTAACATTACTTTCTGAATAAAAATATTTTTTAAAAATTAGTTTCTAAACAAAAATTAAAATAACTTTCTTCGAAAACTTTTTTACAACAAGTAAAAGCAAAAGTCATGCCAACCAACCCTTAATAACTATTTTTTTTTTAAAGTTAAAGTTCAATTTCTACACATTTTAGTAAATATTTGTAATGAATCTGCCAAAAATATAAGGTTTTGAATGAAAGACCATATTTTTTGGAAAAAAAAAATTGGGTACTTTAATGTCACATGTGAGACATGTAAAGTGTAAACTCGTATTAAATACACTGATGTCAAATAATATAACTTATAAAAAGAATGTGCTAACGTGGTGGGTGGGGTGGAGAAGTTCAAGAGTTTTTATTTTTATTTTTTTATTAATATGTTTTTAATTGTTTTTTTATTGGAAAAAAGCATAAGAATTTCCTACTCTTCTAAAATATGAACTATTGTGTTTTAAACAAAAATACTAAAGGGCTTTTGACGGTCACCATCCAACTGTACTTCTTGAAAAGTTGTAGGACCACATTGTACGTCTTGAAAACTTGGGATCCTGCTGCGCCTTCATTCAAAATTAATAATAGAGAAAAGGGCAAAAAGAATAAAAAAGATGCGGTGAGCGTGGATCGAACACGCGACCTTCAGATCTTCAGTCTGACGCTCTCCCAACTGAGCTATCCCCGCTTGATGATAAATTTTCGCTTGATTATATATATATATATTTACGTACATCACACTTCTTTCTTTCCTTTATCGAACAAGAAAATTCCAATTTCAATCAATCTTCTAAATTCTTCTACGACTCTCTCTTGCGGATTGCAAATTTTGATCGGAGAATTATGGGAGGGGCCAAGACTCAGCCATTTAAAGAACAATTCTCTTTCGGTTCCTACAATTTCTTCCCTATTTTTATTTTAGTTTTTTTTTTTTTTTTTTTTTTTCTGTTAATCAAAATTGCAGAAAAAATAATTATTATTTTATAATGCAGAGGAAAGACTCGAAGAATCAAAGGAAATCATTGCCAAATATCCTGATCGTGTACCCGTAAGTTTCTTTCATATTGTTATTAGTTCTAGAGTCTGATTTATATGGAAATGATTGTTCTTGGAGATGAACAAACTGAATTGTGTAAGAAATAGTCTCCAATTCTTTGTGAACTTCGATTTAATATCTTGAATTCCTGTTCCTAACTATTTATGGAATGTTGAAATTGCTTATTTTCTTTAATTACTCGAATCACTCTTTGGAGGAAAAGGAAAAGTAATAAAGTACATTGCAGATGATGCCAAGAGGACCAACCGACGTTTCTCAAAATTTGGGAAAATTGAAATTCTTTTGTTTTATATTGAGATTGAAGTGCACAATTTTTTTATGTTTTTTTATTTTTCACTGCATCCCAAAATTTTCATCTTGAGCTCGAAATTGTGTAAAGAAAACTGAGCCTGTTTGAGCCCCCTTTTTTTTTAGATGCATTGTACATTTGATAGATGCTTAACAGCTATCGAAAAATGGAGTAAAATACATTGGATTGGACAAATTCTTTAAATACCATCTATGAGAACCTTGTGATATTACTCTATGAAATGTGCAACCATTACCATTATTAAGATTATTGCAGGTGGTGGTTGAGAGGTATTCAAAAACTGACCTTCCTGAGATGGAGAAGAAGAAGTAAGTTATTGCATTCCTAGTGTTTCAATTATTTTTGTCTCCATAATTGCGCCCTGTTAATATTAGTTATGCAAGACATGCGGACCTTTGTGTTCTCACCCCCCACCCGAAGGACAACAAATTACTGGATAAGAACGAAAGAAATGCTAGTTCCACAGCGACAACTTACTTAAAGGTGTTCTTTAGTTGAATAGAATCATATTGTTGCAGCATCCTTGGTATTTTTCTACTATGAGTATGTTGGATTAAAGTCGGAGCAGTCACTAATACAGAGGTTTCCAGTACTGATGATATTGTTCTCAATCCTGCTTTATGAAACTGCTTTCTAACTGTCTACATGAGTTCTTTGTTTAAATTCAAGAGCATTGATTTGATCCAATGTTAGTTTCAAGCCAGTAAGGTGTCCTATGGCGTTAGGTATATATTCCTTTACTCATTATATAATTGTTGTGTAAGTTAAAATTGGTAGGCTCTAAAACAGAACTCTGTCTATGTGCAAGGTGTCTATCTTTGTTTGATTCACTTTTTATCACACCATCTCCTTTATTCCTTGGGATAACTTTTGATGCAGGATCCAACAAGAACAATTTAAAAGAGAAGGGGAAAGGGAATAGAGGAAGAGAAAGGAGGGGGAAAAGAGAGAAGAAGAGGGAGATAATAGAGAGAAATTGGGGAAGAAATATATCAATTTTTATATATTCAAAGTTATCTCCTATTACATTGCATAGACCCTTTATATAGGGTTTGAACTAATTCTAATTGAAGTAAGAAAATACTCTAAATAAATCACTAATAATGTTTCCTAAAATAAACTTTAGAATTGGAAACTAAATATACTAAAATCCATGCTAATTCTCCATCAACTTTACATATTTTGATTCCAATATTCTAGGGTTTTTATTCCTTAATATCACTTAACAGATTTTGACTCTGATATTCTACTAAATTACCCCCTCCTATAGTTCAAATTTGAAGAATAGGGCACTAAGTTAGCGATTAAGATCAAACTCATCAATAAATTGAGATATGGTGCTCAACATCTTATAATGTTGTTAACATTTTCTCTGGCAACAGGTATCTAGTACCCCGAGACATGTCTGTTGGGCAATTCATTTACATCCTGAGTGGCAGGCTTCATCTGGCTCCTGGGAAAGCTCTATTTGTATTTGTGAATAACACCTTACCTCAAACATGTAAAATATCCATCATAGTTCTTAAAAGTATCTACTTTTATCAGAGGTAGTCTACTAATACAATTCTGTTTTCTGCAGCAAGTTTGATGGAGACTGTGTACGATTCATCTAAGGACGAAGACGGGTTCCTTTACATGTGTTACAGCAGTGAGAAAACATTTGGTTGTGCTCAATAGACCTATATGAAGAAGCAATTCTGTAATCAATATATGGTTTGAATTGGGGCTCACAAAATTATGTGTCGTGTGTGTAGTAAATGTCTGTCTATACAGTCAGTCTCTAATCATTTGTATGTTACATTTATGTTTGAATATCGGGGAAACTTAAAATGACCTTTAATTATGTAGACATCTCTGTTTGATATTCGACCACTAAGTATGTGTGTGTTTCTGTAGTAACTATAATAGTTGGTATGGCGATGAGTCTTGTCTCCTGATTATACATAATAGTAGGGATGACTCATGACTGTGACGGTGATTAGCGTTGCTTGTCGTACATGAAAAACGAGTTTTTTTTTTTTTGCCCATTTTAAGCCTTCATAATTAGAATAATCTGGGTTGGTGTGATTGTATGAAATTTCGACTTGGTTCTCTCTCGTTTAAAATGAGGCAAGAAAGAGACTAAATCCACGACAATTATGAAGTAGTTCTAAAACAATACTTGAATTCATCCAAGAAAAGAAAAAGCCGAACAATTGTGTACATTAGCAAGAAGTTTGCGTTAGAAATATTTGAAAAATGTGAAGTGAAGTTTTAGACCTTTAAATTGTAGGGCAAATGTGTGGCCAGAATATTTTTAACGAAAAAAATTGTCAATTGATTGTGTGGTTGTCTATCATTATTGTAGAAGAAATGAAGCAATAAATAATTTTTTTTGGAGAATGTGTGGTTGAAATTTAAAGTAACTTTATTTGTGTATATAATATTTTATTTGGTGAATGTGTGGTGAAACTGTAGCAAATAATGTTTTGATACATTGGGAGACAAACGGAGCGCAAAAGTCAAACAAATGACTTAATTTGATAAAGTGATCTTTTAGCATTAAATTAATTAAAATATAAGGAAATGTGAAATAAGAAAATAAAAAACAATCTTCTTCTCCATTGCACCCCACTTCATCCACCGAACCCCAAGTGACAACCACCATTCTCCGCCGGGACACACTAGCGGTTCATTTTCTCACAAATTCACCCAACCTCAAGCCACCACAACCATCCTCCCCCATACACACTAACAGTTCATTTTCTCCTAACTAGTGCCATCGACGCTAGCGAATCTATCCACCACCGTCACCACCATGTCCCCTTGGTTGCCAACGAATTGAAGGGAGGAGAAACACCTATGGATCTATGTAGGGGCGGAGCCAGCCCGTCGAAGTAGGGAGATTCCAGAGTTGAAGGGGTGGGTGGGGGCCCCCGCGGGGGTTGCACCCGAATTTTTTTTTGAAACATTATCTGTTAAAATAAGGAAATTGCTCACAATATGATAGAAAAACTAGTCTCTGAATGAACTTCCGGTGTAAAACA
>CAIGRR010028408.1:0-11549 GCA_903798365.1 Fraxinus sp. 1973-6204
TGAACAATAATCATTTTTCCAACAGCTCGATTCGTAAGCTCAATTCATGATAGGACGAGCCGAGCAACTCCCTTCTTAATAAAAATTCCATTATTTTTACTAAAAGTAAAAAAATAAAATAGAATAAAATGACTTTAAAAAAATGCAGCACGGGAGCAACTCAAGGCAGATGGCACATTTTTTAGTAGAATGGTAGCATTTATGATGATTTTGACCTGGTCACAATTTTCATCATCTTGGTAAGTGCATCAATGTTAAGAGAAGTAACTCGCGAGGCAGATTTGTAATTCCTTTAAATTAAGAGCAAATTTCGAAGCTAAAGCATTGGTTTTTGAATAAAAAATATTGTGTTGAGACAGATTTTCTCAATTTTATCAATTTTTTGATATTCTAATGAATCAACGAGCATTTTGAAGTGTTATTCATCATTCTACATCTCCTCTTACATCATCTAGCACAAAAACACTAGCTTCTGATCCTTGTCAAGATGTTGTCAAGGAGTCAATGTAACGCTTGTGATGTTGCCATAGAAGAAGTGGTGTAAAATGAGATGGCACAACTTTATTTGTGTTGTCAAGGAGTCAATGTAACGATTTCGGTACTTTGTATTGTACAGAATTGCACGTCATGACATAACATTATCAACTCGATGATGTAAGGTCTATGATGGGAAGTCGTGTTTTGGATCGAGATTCTCAACATGGTTCCAATATTGCAATCCAAATTGGAGTATGTTTGTGTTCAAAAATAGATTGAACAATGTGAACTTCCGCCAGTTTTTACATATTGCAATTTTAGATTAAGAAGGTAGTGAGATAATTATATTTTAGTTTCTTTTTTTTTACGATTAAATTTTATTTATTTAAAAATTTGTAATAAAAATTGTATCGATGCGACCAAAAATTGAGTGCAAGTGTTAAACGAAAGCTCAAAGCCAATAATATGGCAGGAGTTAAAACTCCTCAGTTGTGGAAACAGGTGGATATGAGAATACAATTTTTGTGGAGTAGGATTGTCGGACTATATTGAACAGGTGAGACGATTACGCCTTGGAGAAAGATATGCCAACAAAATATATGCATACTTTTCAAAGATGCAAGCAATGTACTCGAGATTTTAATTCAGTATGGATTTAGACAATGAGTCATGACTAAAGAATGTTTTCTAAGCACATAATCGATGTAGGCAATCTTACAATGAGTTCAAAGATATTGTGACTTTTGATACTATATATCTCACTAATAAGTACGACATGTCCTTCCCCCTTGTTAGGGTGAATCATCATGGATAATTTACACTGTTTGGTTGTGGTTTGTTGTCGAAAGAGGACATAGGAACTTTTTATATGGTTGTTCAGGATATAGCTTGAGTGCATGTATGGTGAAGCTCCCAATGGAATCATTGTTGATCAAGATCGAACAATGCAAAATGTAATTGAGATTGTTTTTCCGAAGACGAAGTATACACGGTGTTTGTGGCACATTATGAAGAAGTTGTTATAAAATTTGGCTACCACATTCTGAAGAGCTCGATATTTTTTGCTATACATGGATTGGTATATGATTCAGAGATTGTTGAACATTTTGGAGAAGGTTGGAGGCTGATGCTTGATACGTATGACTTGCATGATAATGATTGGTTATCGGGATTGTATAAGAATAGGGATCGTTGGGTTTTAAGTTATTTGAAGACCACGTTTTGGGTAGGGATGTCCACAACCCAACGAAGTGAAAGTATAAATGCATTTTTTTTATGGATATGTGCATTCAAAGACCTCGCTGAAATAGTTCGTCGAACAATATAAAAGTGCACTCAGAAATAAGGTTGAGAAGGAGTTCCAGGCCGATTTCAAGTCCTTCTCCCAAATGGTTCCTTGTGCAACATCTTTTGAAATGGAAAAGCAATCTAAACCAGTTTATACTATTTCGAAGTTCGACAGGAGTTAACTGGGAAGGTATATTGCAACGTCATATTTGAAAATAACGACTGTTTTGGACGACTTACGATGTGTGGGAGCATGTTGTACATCACGAGCAGCTAAAGAAGAAAACTTTTTGTGTATCATTTTAGAGGGGAGATGCGAATTGATTTGTAGCTGCCACTTGTTCGAGTTTCGAGGAATCATGTTTGCAGTGTTGATCCGTAATGACATCATGTCAATGTCGGATAGGTATATACTAAAGAGACGGATGAGAGATGTCAGTAGAGTACACATGAGGGTCGCAATGAATTATGGTGAATTGGTGAGTACCCCTGGACAGCTAAGATACGACGATATGTGTCAGGCTTTTTCAGAGGTGGCAGACCTTGCGACAGATGACGAAAGGTTGACGCGTACTATAATGGACTGGATAAAATTGCAAGTAACAAATTTGCGGATGTCAAAGTCGAGTATCGGAAGAACTGCCTGTTCGCAAAATAATACAAACTTGGCCTCTACTTGTAACGATTCACAAAATACTAGCAGCGTTAGCATATTGTTTCTATATCGTCGATCAGCTATGAAGGGAGGATGCTCGTGTTGTACGCTCTTTGTTGATGTCGGTCGATGGTGGTGATGAGTGCAGAGAGCAGGTTTTGAGTTGGGGGAGATTAGGGCAAGACGAAGGAGGAGTGAACTTGGAGAAATTGGAAAGTAAATTTCGTGAGCAGCGAGATGGAAGAGTGAATTGGGGGCAAATCTAATTTCAATTCTCTTCATTTTGCCAAGACAAATGCCAAGTCATCGCCAAGATAAATGCCACGTCATCAATTTTAAATTCATGTACGATTTCTATAACAAATTCCATGTACCCATAGCAGAATGAGTCATGCTATGTGTACATAGATGTACACATATTGGTTGACATAATTTGAGTGGGTTGGGACCATGCTGCAGTATCGTGTGTCCACCCCACTCACATTATGTGAACCTCAATGTAGATTAATCCTAGCAGAATTGATAACAAAATTATATTTTTTAAGTTTTCCCTTTACATAATTTCAACTTGACATGAAAAATATTTGTTCATGGAACAAGAGACTTACAAGTCGGCTCGACTTACCCCACCTACAAGCAAGCTGATAGGGAAAGCCAAACCTAAAAATCTCCAAACAAGTTGACTCCTAGTCTCCTACTCTACTCGCTCTCGACTGTGCTGGCTCAGTCCATTGACATCCTGTCAGAAATCCCACATTTCTACGAGAATTGAAATTACCTGAAAATTCATTCTCTTCACTCTTTAACTGGAATCGCCTGAAAGTTTTGAACTTTTTTTTTCCATCTCTTCGTATTTGAAATTCAGAGAAGGAAGCGAAGAGAGAGAAATGAGCAGCAGCAATGGAGAAACTTTAGTTGAAGCGGCACTTAGAGTACTACACACCGATGATCCATTTGAGAAAGCCAGGCTTGGCGATGAAGTTGCAAACAAATGGCTACAGGGCCACATAGTTCGCCCATATGATGATTCAGTAGATAATGCTGTGCCTGGTCGACCTTCCCGGCTCTCAAATGTAAGTAATGAACAACTTCATTCTGTTGTAATCTAACTGTTTGATAAAATGTCTCACTGGTGTTTTTGCTTATGTTGGAAATTTGTTTATGGTAATGCACGCAGGTGAAGTTGGTGTCGCCGAGTGAGATGCCGAAGCTGGGGAAAGCTGGGAGTTTGCAGAGTAGACAGTCTATTGTGCACAGTCTTGTGCATACTGAGAGCTGGGCTATTGATTTGTCTTGGGTACCCTTTCCTTTCTTCTTTTTTTGGTCCCTCACCCTACCGCCGTAGCTTACACATGCGAACGCACAGCCCAAATTGCTGCCTCATTTAGTTACTATATGAAATAAACGTGTTATGTGATTACTCGTTGCTTTAAGCGTTTCATAACAAAACAATGACTAGCTTTGTTAAGCAAATAAGACATTTATGTTGAAGTGAACAGAATAGATGGATGGATTTAGTAGGGGAAGAACAATTTTATTGTCTCTGTGTACAATGTATTTGTATTAGTTTTCTGGAGTTGTACAAGTAAAAAATTCTTTTGCCCCTTGAACTCTTCATAAGGTACCAATTTACTCGACTTTCATGTCTCTTAATTTCCCTGCAAAAAGTAAATATCCGAATACATTATTCCGACNATTAGTTTTCTGGAGTTGTACAAGTAAAAAATTCTTTTGCCCCTTGAACTCTTCATAAGGTACCAATTTACTCTTGACTTTCATGTCTCTTAATTTCCTTCAAAACCTTTGACATTGTACCAATTTTTGCATCCTAATTAGCTAGTAGATCCAGATGGACATTGTTAGATGTCCAAGTACATGGCAATTATAGGGGAAAAAGGGAACTTTGCCCTAACAGAGAAGAAATATGACAAAAAACATGCCTAAAATAAGAAGGAATAAGGACTAAGAAAGCCACCCTCTCTTGTTCACACCTCATATCATCACTACTATCTCATTGCAAAGTGCCAACCCTAATCCACCATGTTCACCCTCTTAGAACATAAAACTAAGTAAATAAGAACTTTTATAGGGCCAAAACAATTGAAATAATAATTTTGAATATGGAAACTGCAGGTGTAAACCAAACAGAAAATGATCAGGAAATGGAAAACCCTTCAACATAGTCCCTAAAATTCGAAGACAGCAATTGCCATTTTAATTTTTTCATGCAAAGGAAAAAAGAATTAAAATCTTTAAAGATTTCTTCCTTATTTACATTAAGCTCCTGTTTGGCCCCCATTAAATTAAAATTCATTTTTCTCTCTCTTCTTATCAACCACACATTCTCTAATAAAATAATATTACACGTAAATCTAAAAAAAATTCTTCTTTTTTAACCATACATTCTTCAAAAAATTACTATTCCCCTCATTATAATTTGGAAAAATGGAGCCCAAACAGGGGCTAAAGAAAAGTCACTGAACAATAAAATGCAATTTAAAGATCACACCAATCAATACCACTGCTACCAAAACCCAGCCACCACAACCAAATGCAATTTAAGGTCTGAAAGGAATACCGGGAGTTGTTCGATGACCAAGGGTCTGTATTTCCAATGAATACCTGTACCTTGGGTGGTAGTGTAGCCAAATAGTACTAAACTTGAATTCAGGATCGTGAACATATGAAGAGGTGTCTGGGAAATCTTCTAATCCCTCCTTGGTTTTACTATAGGAATTTCTCAAAGATATCATTTCTACTGCCATGGGATGTGATTAGAACAACCTCCTTATATTAATCTGCAATAATGTGTGTTATCTTGTGACATTTTCATGCTATGTCTTCCTCTCTATTATGGTTCAAATCAAAATACTTCTTTTTCTTTGGTCTTCAAAAGTTGACATATTCAAACCATTGAATGTGCAATTTATGCAATCATTTCCTGCCTCGCGTTCCTTAATCAGTCTTTTCTTGTCTTTGACAGGATATAATTGCTCGCTTTGGTAAGCAGGACTCCATGCCTAGAGATTTTTTCACGGATTTTGTAAAGGTGGCGCAAGATGAAGGTCGGCACTTCACTCTGCTTGCAGCAAGACTTGAGGAATTAGGATCTTTCTATGGAGCATTACCCGCTCACGATGGACTATGGGATTCAGCTATTGCTACTTCGGAGGACTTGCTGGCACGTTTAGCTATCGAACATTGCGTTCATGAGGTATTCTTAGTTATTAGTAGTTGAAAAAAGAAAACGTATGGATGATTTTAAGTAAAATGTGAAAATTGCACTATTGGTCACCATCCTATTGCCCCAAGTAGCAAGTTGGCCCTCAACCTTTCATTAAAGCGGCAAAATCAGTCACCAATGATGGAAACTTTCTAAATCTATATTAAATCATCCCATATCCCCAAGATGTTCAACTTTATAAAGCTTGATTTTGTCTCCCAATTTGGGCCGGTGTCAAGAATTTTGAAGTGAGGATTTCCATGAGCATAATGTGACAATTTAATGAAAATTTGAACGTTTTCATCACCGGGGACTAATTGTGGAAATATAGGTTGACAACCAACTTGCTTCTTTTAAGGGTTGGGGATCAACTTGCTACTAAGGAAATAGGTTGGGACAAATGGTTCAATTTTCGAAAAATAACACTATTCAAATGGCTTTTATAGAAAACCCATAGAAACCGAGGCTTGCAGATGTTATGTAAAATAGAGTCCAATTCATTTGTTGACAGTGTTTGAATTCACATATTCATTTACTCAAATGTCGCGTTATCGATTCCCAGGCAAGAGGACTCGATGTGCTGCCAACGACTATATCTCGTTTCCGTAAAGGAGGTGACGACAAGACAGCTGAATTATTGGAGAAGGTGGTTTATCCAGAAGAGATTACCCACTGTGCTGCAGGAGTCAAGTGGTTTAAGTATCTTTGCTTGAGGTCGAAAAATGGAGATGAGGCTGCTTGTGGATCCCTTGTTTCCGAAGTAAGTAAATTCCAACAAGGTGAAATTGAGAAGGATATACATGATAAAGTGATTCAGAGGTTCCATACAATTGTAAGGGCTTACTTCAGAGGGCCATTGAAGCCACCTTTTAACGAGACAGCAAGACGAGCTGCTGGATTTGGCCCTCAATGGTATGAACCCCTAGCTGTCAAAGAGACCGTGACAGAATAAGAATCCATCATCAGACATTTAGGGCATGTATGGTACGTGATATTGAACAAAATTTACCATTTCATTTGACAAGATTTTAGCTTATTTTTTGTTTAATAATCATGTTAAGTACTACTTTGTTCAACTTAACTTACATGCTATTATAGTGTTTCTTCATAGGTGCGTCCCCCCATTATTCTAATAGAAATTTTGAACGAGTGTACATAGTTAATTATTCAGTTAATCATGTATATAAGTTTGGACCAAGTTCAGTTTCCAACTAGAGCTTGATCTTGGATGAATGAAATTGAACAAAAAAAATAAAATCCACAAATTGAGCTTCTGATTCATATTAATACAAATGGTCCAAGTGGAGATTGAATTAGAAATTACACCTTCTCGTCGGAAAATTGACTTAAATAATCAAAACAAGAAACTTGAAAATTGTGACTGCTAAGAATTTCTACCCCTACAATGATGCCCACATGATCGATGGATGTCTATCTTCCGAGACACAATGCTCAAAAAATAATATTGGAGTCAAGAAAAATTATTATTTTAGAGAGGTTATTAATTTATCAATAAATGAAAAAAATATTAGTTTATCAAAAGATACAAGATTGAGATATTCACCCAAAGGTTTGAAGAAGCTTTTGATACAAAATACCAAGACGACATTTTTTTTCGTATAACAATGGCTTGAGTTGAAGAAGAAGATATAAAGAGAATGAACAAGAACCGTTGAAAGAATTTGAGATTTGAGATTATTTTCCATCTTTCTTCCCAACCCTCAATCCTGGTGGTGTTGTATCGAATCAATTTTTTTATTTTGCATTATTATAATGTTTGACTAGTTGTATAGATGTTAGGATAACATCGAACCCTATATTTTGATGCTTCTATATTAAATTCTGAATGTTGAACATTTTAAATGTTTGTTTGATTTGAATGATTATTACAAGTTTAATATTTTTCAACTAATTGATTAAGTTCGTGTTTGACATAGGATTCTCCTAAAAATAACTCATAATTGGCCATTAAAATGGTTGTTAAAACCACATTTAATACCCTCGTTTACTAAAACACAAATCTGTATTAAAATTACACCTTTTTCTCGATGGCTAATCATCCATGGTGTAACTTTGTGTATAAGAATTAGGATTTCCCATGTTGGCCTGCTGGGCAACAACATAGGAAGTAAATTCACCCTCAACATTACGAGTATACATCGAAAAGTGGTGTGACACATTCGTTTTATCCTATGACATTTAGTTTATTGTTATCCACAACGATGTTTGTCTAATCTACTTTGTAACCTATCATGATGATAAAATAAATTACAATAATGCTACTTGTACAATTAATTTGATAATGTGTGAGTTGGCGAATATCATATCCATTGATTTGAAAAACTATTTTTGAAATCAATGACAGTGATCTTTACACCTCACACATTGTCAAACTTCTCGTACAAATTCATTGTACAAGTAGATTAATTGAACATATTAAACTATCCATCACTTGCCAATAAGTACATAATCCTGAGAAGAGTAATTATTCAATATTACTACTGTTAGAAAATATGATTCATGGGTCGTCCAAGTGGGATGACCCGACCCACAAGACATTAAAAAGGTTAGAAGGAATGATTTGTATTTGGAATTCAAATCTACAACTCTATAACCTCCCATAACACTCACAAAACCTCTAATTTTTGTCTAGTAATTGAGAGAGAAAAAGATGGTAGAAAATAAGAATGCGTTAGATTGCCAATATTTTTTTATGAAAAATGTATTTTTCCACCCAATAATTGAAAAGTGCCAAGAACCACATATATGATACTAAAACTCACAAAATTAGACATTTAGATTGTGGATAATAATATCATTTCATTGTGATTGAGACTGTTATCATTTGAGAACAAGAAAAAACAGATTTTGGAGTTTTGAAATGTAAAGTGATTCAACCACATAAAAAATATTTGAATTCATCATTTCAAGTAAGAAACTTGACCCGAAATTCATGTTAAAATATGCTTCGAATTACTTCAACTACATTATTTAAAAGTAAGCCGGTAGAGAAGAAAATGAGTCATCCTCGCCAACTATCAACACGAGAACTCCGTTAAAATCTAGTCCTCCTTGTCGACTAATCTGGCTAACATAAATATGGTTTTTACAATTATTTTGGGGGGATATGAATGGTGCATTGATCAGATTCTCATTTGTTGCCCTCGCAAAGGTTAAGGCAGATGCACACACCTCTACTTGTAGACGTATTTTTAATACAATTGCAACTCTGTGGACGAGCATTATGGTTGTTCTTGGTGGCCTGGTTGGCAGCACTAGAGCAGCTAAAGTAACCATCAGTACTACCAGGAACGCATGTCTCATTCATCAAGAACAAAAATGGACATAACAAGGCAGATCCTGCATGATTTTTACAATTTTATTCAAAGAAAAATAAATATTAGGACATTAATTCAAATAGAAAATCCAATAATATATATATATATATATATATACATACATACATTAAGATGGAGAATTATGGAGGAACAATTACCTTGAAATAGGAAGAATGGGCTAAACATGAGTGCAATCAAGAAAACTGGAAGCACGACAGATTTCTTCATGGTTTTTTGTTAATATTTTTCTGCAAAATCTAATTGAGGATGGCAATGGAAAATTTAGAAAAGCAATTCCTTACTTTATAGTTGAATAAACCAAGAACATGTTTTGCGAAGTAAATTGACCATTTTTGTTTAAACAGCCTTAAAATTATTTTATCCTCAAATGTTTTGTGGGAACATAATTTATAAGCATTTAAAAACATTTATTTAGTAGTGCTTTTAAGTAATTATGAGTTGCGCTTACAAGTTGTGAGTGGTACTCAATTGTAGAGCTTGTTAGGTAGTGTTTATAAGTTGTGAGTTCCACAAAATGTGTAGTCATGTAGATAAACTTAAAGTAGTAAATGGTGGATCCTACTAAAATTGTGGATATTTATAAACCGCAAATAAAAAGTGGGTTCTAAATTCCGAATCTTACGAAATGTGTAAACAAAAATTTATGTTTTGATGAGCTAAAATTGTTATTTAAACTTTGCCAAACATGCAGTAGCTAGATGTGTCGAACCTCTGATTTTCGGGACTTTAAACAAACTTCAAAATTGGGCCCCAATCGATGTCCAACCATAGTATGCATTCAAATTCTTTGTATCTATATGAGTTTGACACAATTGTTAACTTAAAACTTAATATAAATGAAAAACAAGATCTATTATTCAAAATATTTATATTATAATGAGATAACAAGATTGGAAGTGTTTAGATTATTCGTCTTCTGATTTTATTGAATAAATATCAATCAGATTTGAATAATCTAATTATTTAACTATATCTTTCTCAATTGACAATGTGGGTAATACATTCAATATATTCTGTAATATAGTTGATCGGAGATAAGTCTTCATAAGCTTTAACTTGGATAAACTGTGACATAGTTGATCCAACAGTCGTATATTGTAACGTCTCCAGATTAAACAAAAAGCCAATCTCTTTATATTGTTTAAATTGTTCAATTCGAGTTTGAAGTGAAGATTGAGCTTGATTAATTATAAAGAGGCATGGTATGACTATTGTTCAATCATATTAGCAATGAATAATTCTATTTGTACATCAAAAAATGTACATAAGAGTGTATACTCCCCTCACATGGGGGTGAGACCCACTTGAATAAAAAAATACATGGTGATGTACTACTAGCAAAACCGATTAGCAATTAAAGTTTTCAATATGCATCCGTATGTGTCCCTGGCAAAAATTCCAGCATACATCATTATGCTCACATGTGCAATTGATCCAATATACATGACTACGGTCAAATCTCGAGTTTACTATGCAAAAGTCGAATATGCCGAACAAGATCGAGTTTATTGTGCAATTTTGAGTATGCTGAGTAAATATCGAGTTTATTATGTAAATATCAAGTTTTCTCTGCTACAAAACTTCAAAGCGCATAACTTTAGATCCATAACTTCAAATGTGCTGGTTTCAAGATTGAAAGTAAGAATTACTTGAGAATTTCCACATTTCCACTACTTCTCCACTTGTTTTTCTTTTTTGTGCAAAAAGATGTCATGTGATAAAAACCCCTTTTTTTAACTTTTGCCCTTCTCTTCTTTCAGAACTAAAAAGTTATTTTGAAAAAAAAAAAACACATAACTATTCATATATTTTGAGATTTCAGGATGGAAAAATACATATTTATATTTTTTGAAAGATACGTATTTATTTTGGGAAAATACATATTTATATGCTCCTCTACCAAAGTCCACCTCCCAAACCAACACAAACACCAACTCCACTTCCTAGCGCCTCATGCTCCTCCACCTAGTCCACCACCTCCAAGACCGCCTAACTGAGCAAATAATTGGTCACTAACGGCAGCTCCACGCGAGCGTCTGTGAGCAGCACTGTGTGCAAGAACGATGTAATTTTTCCCAACAATTGAAAGAAAGAATTTTTTGTTGTTTATATACTGTATTTGACAGTTCTAGGTGATTTAAGAGCGTTTAGAGGTTGAAAGATTTCCAACACGGATAGGTACTCAAGCGCCCCTTTGGTGCTCATCAGGCACCCTTGTTCTGGAAAAGCTACTCGATCTCTCACTTGGTGCTCAACTGCTGATCAAGCGCTCTTGGTTCTGGAAATTGTGCTCGAACATCTGCTTGAGCACACATCGAGCACTTCTCAACAACTACCAACACCCATCAACTCAAACCCCAATTACAACTCGATTTAATGATATTTGAACACGGAACTAGTCAAGACTTTAGACTTGACGCTCCTGGCTTTCCCAATTATCGGCCACATTCGTTCATTCATTTTGCATTCCCACGAGAAAATTCGGCTACTATGTTTCGTATCCAATGAGTGAACCTTCATACTCTACTGTAACGCCCCAAAATCTATT
>CAIGRR010028411.1:0-10260 GCA_903798365.1 Fraxinus sp. 1973-6204
AATACAAACTTGGAATCATTTGACAGACCTATTTGTGCAAATTTATAAGTGGTGCCGAAACTAACAATTCAATTTTAGTAAGAAGGGCAGGCACATTAACTTAAGCACAACTGAAAAAACCTAGAGGAAAAAGGTTCCTATATAAAGAGAAGAAAATGTGCTACGACAAAAGAATGTGATGACAGAAGATATATAGAGCTTCGGGTCCAGCAATAAGCTTCATGCACCATTAACATTTTGCACCAGGCAACAAACTCGTCCAAAGTACCTTTTAACACATATTCCTCAAGATTCTAGTTCTCAACACCTCAAACACAGAGTGACGAACTCCCAATCAAATTCAAACTCAGTCAGGGATTTCATTTCTTCAACCTGTTGTTTAGTATCAAACATACCAATGGTGAAAATATGCAAGTAAAACTCTAGAAGTTTCCGAATGCTCGATGAAAGAAAATGAGTGGTGGGATAAGCCCATGAAGTACAAACATGGTCTCTATAATAAAACATGGAATGAAAATGACAAATTATTGTTTTGCCTGAGAGAAAATGGCCATTAAGGAACTGGGAGATTTTCTAGCTCTCACCAGAGTACACAAATTATTCGTGGGAAATACATTTCCGGAGATGAAATGGTGAATAAAGTATCTGTCTTCATTCATTCGCACCTTTTTACAGTTTTAACAGAGGAAAGAAAGAAGAAGAAAGAATGGGAAAAAGAAGAAGGAGAAGAATATTCTATCTTAAAAAACTGACATGTACTGTTGTGTGTTCGTCTTCTTAGCATTAACTTGCATTAAGGTAAAACAAATATGTTAAATAGGAAAGCTTAATTATCAGTCCCTTCATATCCTAAAATAAAATTCTCTTCGGTTTTTACTAATTTTCAGATGGCAATATGAATTCCAAGCCTTTTCTTCACTACATAAGCAAATATCTTGCAAAATGTTGAGTTGATGACAACGTACTCAACTAAATGCATGTTTGTCAAAGCTTATAATTACTTATATCCCAAGGACTGCAAGGTTAAAAAGTAGATACAAGTTGTGGATCCTACAGAATGTGTAAATAAGAATAGAGTTTGACAAGTTTATAAGAAAATATAAGGTTTGATAACATGCACTAGGACGTCAACTAAGAACCTTTAGTCGCACCATTTAAATTTTTTCTTAAAGGAAGCTTAGGGAAATTTTGATTTATTTGTTCATTTGGGAAAATCACAAGTACAAAGCGGGCAGGGCAGAGAAAAACGTTATGGTGGGCTGAAATTTAAAAAATTTCCAATGAAGTCATGCCATAAGAGATGCTCTATGCCAAACAAGATCTAATTTAAAAGTCTATGCTCATGAAACTCATGACTAAGTAAGTCAGTTACTCGAGCAAGTACAAATCTATATGTCCTACTACATCTTCATAGCTTTCCTTGTCAAATAGGAAATCGACGTCTTCCCTAGAATATGTAAGTGGTGGAAGCATGAGCAAAGGATATATATCCACCAATCAAAAATAAAGAAAACATCTAATGAGTACTCTTCTGAGGCACAAGTCCCAAAGAAATTTAATAACTAGTCATTCCAAAGAACTAAAAATCTGGGCATAAACACAATAATAACTACATAGTTGTACATCAATGTTCTTTGCATGAGTCTTCTATACAAACACATTCTATTCACACCTGTAATGTGAAAAACTGACATGGAATATCGAAGGTCAAAGAAATTTTATTCACTTCCATGTTTGACTCACTTCAATAATATAAATATAATCGAATTAATTTATAAATAATCAAATTAACAATCCAATGACACATCTAACAATTCAACAATATTATAACTTATCAACAATTCAACACCAAATCTAACGAATCCTAAATCAACCCACACTCCAAAATAAAACACAATTAAAGGTGCTAGAAGTCAAGCAAAGTACCTATTATGTGTAGTTCTTGACAGCATGGAACTGAGTGTGAACTTGGAGCAACCAAAGCCTGTTGGAGCGACAACAATAAATATTACAAATAAAATTGCAAGCAAATTGTAACGTTGTCCAATAATTAAAAATGTATACTTATACACTATTACATAGTCGGATGATTATCTATCAATTAAATGTTAACACTTCTAAATCTAAGGTTCCTAGATTTGAGATGTTACATTAAAATTGTAGAACAGAATAATCAATAATACCTTACCAATTAAATGTTATCTATCAATTAAATGTTTACACTTCTAAATCTAAGGTTCCTAGATTTGAGATGTTACATTAAAATTGTAGAACAGAATAATACCTTACCATATTTTTATTAATATTGAGATTGGTTAGTTACCTTTTGTTAACAGGAAAATTATAACCCAATATTTTATTCATTTGTAGCATAACTTCATTTTCAGATTTGTTTACTTACCTTTTGTTACTGTGAAGGACAAAAGTTTAAAATTAAATTTCAGTGGGACATTTCATTAAAAACTAAGTTGGGCATTTCGTCAAACAAGAATTTATTAGCACTTTCAGCACTAAAAACTATAAAACTATCACTTTTAATCTTCAGTGTCACATTTCATTAAACACTAGTTAGTTGATATTTTAGTTTCTTTTGCAGATGAATAGAAGAAACAACATTTCCAATCAAAAGTAATAATTTATTTGAAAAAAATTATAAAAACCACACATTTTGCCTATTCGTTAAAGGCTTAAAGCCAAAAGTTGTTCGTCAACTACGATTTTTTGGTTGCGGATAAGTGGTCGCGTGCTCCAGTATGGCCAAAGGCAAGATTTTAAAGTTCAATGAATTTATGAATTTTTTTTTTTTTTGATAACCGTGGATATCCGGGCCAACTTGCGCGCACCTCGACTAATCCCACGGGGCCCTGAAGTTTACAGCCTTTTCTCACCTCAGTGGCCCCGAGGGGACTCGAACTGGTGATCATTGGGGAGCAAACCCAAGATCTGACCAATTGAGCTACCCCTCAGGGTTGAATTTATGAATTTTGATTTCAATTTCTCACCAATCACCACTGCAATACACGATGAATGGGTGAATGTATCAAGTGCATCAAAATTTGGGTTGGGCTTTAAAAAACTTAAATAAAAAATTTATTCTGAGATTGGGCTGCGTTAAGTGAATTGGGCAGATGGTGGCCTAATTGGCTATTTTGGATATGGACTTGGGGTGTACAGTGTTGCCTCCATATCCGTCTGTGCAAGTACATTTAAAAGTCAAGAAACAACTGTAAAATCGATTATTTTTAGTTAGAAAAGATATTAAGAGGAATAAAGTTAAGTTAGAAGACATCCAATGTAACTAATAAGGCTATTGATAGGGGTAAAGTCAGTCTTATAGTTACAGAAGGCATTCGTAGAATAAGATTAGAAGGAATACGTGATGAGATTCTATATTTACTAAGTAAAGGGCTATAATATTTTTTAATTAGGTAAAATTTCAATAATCAAATTAATATAGAGATTCACCCTTCTATGCAATTGTCAAAATTGCTATGAAATTGACAAAAGAAGATACATATGATATATTCATAATTGTACAACAAAAATAGAGTAAATGTACAGCTAAAAACCACAATAAGTATAATTATTACATTTTCAATATAATGTAGTGTGATGTAAATAATCCTTTTATTCACAACTTCTGGAAAGTAAATAATCAATATACGCAAGTATTCAATTGTTCATTTCCTGGATTATCGATCACTAGATATGCATGTGGGAATGCCTATATATTATTTGATTTATGTATAAAGAGGAAAAAGAAACTGGTTGCAGTACTGACTACTAACAAGTATACTAAAAAACTAAATAGAAAAAATAACTTATCCTGTGACATTTTTTCGAAAAAGAAAAGCCTAACAGCTATATCTTGAAAACATTTACTTGTATAAACACTGTTGTTGGATATGGTATAAATGTCGTTTTGTATGCAAACAACAATTTGGCACAATTTTAACAACACAAACGATGTTAAACCGTAAATGAAAAATGGTAGAGCCAAAATAAGAAATGAAAATGAAGAAGGAAGCAAGTGATAACACTATTTCCTCAAGACAAATTTTCCCTACAACGATGCTAACGGAGTAACTGTAATTGTCTCCCAAGATACAATGAATTACTTTCTTATAGTAGAGGCACTTCAAATTACAAGGCAACAACGAACTCAATAAAATTTTCTCTCTACAAAGAATGATTTTGAATGCAAAGTTTGGAAGAGTTTTTGCAAGAATATTTGATACAAGACTCAAGAATATGAATTGGGACGCATAAATGACATCCAAGGGGTTCAATTTATACAAGGTGAGAGATTGTGGATGGGAAGATAAGCCCCAAAACTCAGCAAGCTTCAAGAAGAGTCGCAACCCTATCTGTCGCTCGCTCGCCGCTGGAACGCCACTCAAGCATCAAAAGCAGAAGCTCTGCCGCTCGCATAGCGCTGGGCTATCGATCAAGCGGCAGTCATAGGTTGTGAAAGTCGATTTTTTCCTTGCAAATTTGGATCACAATTTCTCACTCATTCGAAATTGGTTTTAAGATTCCAAATATATCACGATCATCTACTCGAAGAGTAGAACAAGTTAGTCTATTTATTTTCATAATTAGACTATAGGATGAAGTCCAAATATTTGGCCGAAATTGACACAAAAGTCACTTTTCACATTTTTCAAGATTATAAACTTAACCAATTTCATCTCTTTTAAATCAAATTCCAACAAACACATCATTTAAATTTCAAGTGGCACTATTTCGAGTATGTTAGATCTACTATACATATTCCATCAAGTAATACGCAATAAGACAAATATTCATCATAAATGCAACGTGCTTTCTAATACATGATAGAGAGAAATGCAGTAATGTGCCTCTAATTTTAAGGGAAGATCTTACAGTTTTATGATATTGGACATAAACAGGGGCGGATGTAGCCCATTTCAGTTTTTTATTGTAAAAAAAAAAAACTTTTTATGTGTAAACTTTTTTTTTGAACGTATTAGATCGGCTTATAGTCTGGTTCTGGATCTGTTTCAAGGCATAAACATGAAATTTTGATGACTAATGTTCAAAGTAGGTATTGGATGTTTCTCACTTTTACTTTCCTCGAAGCTTTCTAATAACATAAATAAATATTAGCATTACCACCATCATAACTAGCATAATCAACTTGCCACTATCTCCATGCCCCTATCAATCTGTATCACAAGTTTTATCAACTAACAAGGGCAAACTGTAACTAAAAACATGAAAGGTCCTAGCTGAAGCGTGACCGGTTCAAAATACGTAGAGGGCGTAAGGTCACTAAAACTCAAGTGCCAACTTTCAGTTAGTTCATATCATACACTAATGCATAAAATGTGAAGAAACTGTCCAGTATAATCATATCATTGTGATGGCCCTCAGTTAGATATTTACATTTCGGTGGATCATTTCTTGTTCAATTGAATTATAGATGAAACTGATCGCGTGTAATGCAAGAAAAATATAGGCTTCCCTTTACACAAAGTGATCCTCGACTTGCAACGAACCCAAATGCTAAGAAGCATCGACACGGACACGCCGACACGACGCCAACGCGTTGATTACAAAAAAAAAAAAAATTATATTAGCCGAAACTAGAAAAAATATCTTCTTCTTGATCTTGCAAATGATTCTTCAAATGTGAATTGATGAAATGTTTGAAAAAGATGAAATAAGTTTCTGAATTTTTTTGTCAATTTTCGGCCATTAACAGTGAGGAAGAAGTGTGAGATTCTTATACAAGTTTGATTGTTTGTTTAAGGGTAAAATTGTACAAATTATTTCAAATAAAATATTATATATTATTTTATTAATAAAATACAGCTACATAAAAAATATACAACAGGATAAAATTATGACTTTACAGTGGTGGGCCCCACTTTTCAAATTTTTACTTTTAAAATGATGAATTTTCATTTCAGCCAATCTTTTCCTGTGCAGTATTTTCTTTCCTTGATTGTTTTCCTTCCTTTCCCCCAAACACACCTTTTCCCAAATATGACAATGGAACCAGAAGCTGCCAGAGTCTCTTCCTCTTCTCTGTCGGAGTTTCTTCCTCTTCCAGGTCTCTTCTTCTTCTATGTTCTTTCTATTTCTTTCCTTTCCTTCTTCCTTCTTCCTTTCCACAGACCAGAAGTTGCCTTCTCTTTTTCCTTCTTTTTTTCTCTCTTTTTTCAGCCTTTTCAGTTCTGCCGACTGCCCATCTAAGCCTCCGACACGCTGCAAGCGACTCCGACATGCGTCGGCGACGTGTCGGAGGCGTATCGGTGTCCGATACGTATCGGACACCGATACGTTGTCGCCGGCAGCGTATCGGTGCTTCTAAGCCCAAATGGAATGGGTGTAGCCATGGAAAACCTCGAGGAGAAAGTTGCAGTTGATNCGGACACCGATACGTTGTCGCCGGCTGCGTATCGGTGCTTCTAAGCCCAAATGGAATGGGTGTAGCCATGGAAAACCTCGAGGAGAAAGTTGCAGTTGATGACCATAAATTGAGGAGCAACACAAGGAATTAATGTCGCTACTAATTTATCCTACTAGCGAAAGCAAAAATTCCTAGTCAAATTGGCTTTTGGACTCTAGGGCATGCCTACCATGTCAATTCGGATTTCAATAATTTATCCACTTGCCAACCATATGAGAATCGTCATCGACATATCATTGGCCTCACTCTTCTTCATCCAGCACATTGGCCCTTCTCCATCCGGGAACTTGCTTCTAAAACAACCGTTTAATCATTAATAGGCTTCCAACGCCTATTCTTGCGAATTAAATCTCCTTTCAGTTGTTTCAAAAAAAATATATATATATATCTCCATTTCATTCTCCTACAAATCCAAACCCAATTATTTAAACTTACAAACTTTTGGATGTTCATATTGTCCCTGATTGTGTACAAACCTGAACAAAGAAGAAAACCCGCATCTTTTTCTTGGCTATTCAAATGTTCATAATAGTTACACATCATAAATTTCATTTCTATACACATATTCAATTCCTTGGAACATTTTTCTCCTCTACTTCCCACATACACAGATCATGACAAAATTAATTCACAGATAGATTACACGGCCCACCACCTCCTCTTTACTTCAGTCACTAACCCACAATATGATCCCTATTAATCAACCCCAGTAAATATCAATAACCGTAAATATGTTAAAAGTAAAAAAAAACATTGATCAATTTCATGAGTGAACTTAATATAAAACAGATTACGGAAGAAACTACAAAGAAAGCAAGCACATTTTTTGTCAATTATATCACATAGTCGGAATTAAATGAAGTGCTGGAACAAAAAAAAATTTGAAAAATCATAAAGCGAATTAAAAAATATAGTTACCTTCTAGAGAGAAGAGTGGGATTACAGAAAGGGATAGATTGAAGAAAACCCTAAAATGGAAATGAAAGATGGGTTAGAATAAATAAATAAAAATGTTTTCCGTTGTGAATATCAACCCCCTGATACCTCATACCTGAATCCAATTCTCGTCCTTTATGTGTTTTTTTTTTCTTTTGACGTTCTTCACCTTTTACATATATTCGAAATATTCCAAAACGGAAAGAACTAATACTGAGAAAAGAGAGGGGTGCGTGGTGAGTGGGTGCCTGGGTAGGGTTGGTGCGCGGAGAGGACATGTTTGGCTAAGGATAAAGCTGACGAAAGCGTCTCTTAAGCCACTACCAAACATATTTTGCTAAACAAATAGCTTTTTATTTACAAATAGCTTTTTATTTACTTGATTTGAAAGAAAAAAACAGCTTCTTTGTATGAGGATGGAGCTGGACAAAAGTCTCTAAAAAATCAAATGATTTCATTTGATTCGATTCGACTCTTCTTAGATTAAGTTGGGCTGATGAATTTGATCCGTTCTTCGATTCGAAGTGAAAAATTGAAGCTCTTACTTTCATTTTTTTAAGGAAAAATTGCAGGTACGGTACTAAACATTTCACTTTTTTGCAGACATTACCCAAACATTTCATTTGTACCAAACATTTCATTTTTTTAAGCCACTACCAAACATATTTTGCTAAACAAATAGCTTTTTATTTACTTGATTTGAAAGAAAAAACAGCTTCTTTGTATGAGGATGGAGCTGGACAAAAGTCTCTTAAAAATCAAATGATTTGATTTGATTTGATTCAATTCTTCTTAGATTAAGTTGGGCCGATGAATTTGATCCGTTCTTCGATTCGAAGTGAAAAACTGAAGCTCTTACTTTCATTTTTTTAAGGAAAAATTACAGGCACGGTACTAAACATTTCACTTTTTTGCAGACATTACCCAAACATTTCATTTGTACCACCTACGGTACTAAACCTTCGAAACATTCGCAGCTCGAGTCCGAATAGACGGTTTCCGTCCAATTGACTGTTAGTTGACCAAGAATAATAGATTTTGACCAATTTTGACAAAATTAGGAGGGGTAAAATGGTAAGTTGACAGTTTTCTCATTAAATAAACAAAAAACAAAAAACTGAAGATTGAAATCAGTTATCCTTCCCGGCATCAATAGTGTCGGCACCACTGTCACTGTCGCCGTAGCCCCCTCCCACACCACCACCACTGTCGTCGCCTCCTCCCACCACCACCACAGTAAATCAAATCAAAAAATCAAAAAAATAAAAATAAATAAACAAAAACCATTTTTCCTTCCAATTCACTCATCCCCATTCCCACCCATCGAATGTCACCACTGCCATCCTCAACATCGCCGCCTTAAAGTCCGGCCACCACCGTCGCCATTATCATTGGCAGAATTCTTCATAACCCAAGCATTATAAATTGGAGCCACAAATACCCGTTGAATTGCAGCTACAAATACCCAACTTCAATTGGAGCAATTAAATCAGCCCTAACCTCAATTGGAGCAATTAAAATGGAGCAATTAAATGGTTACCCATGCTCGTACATGTTTGCTCGAGGTTCGCCTGGCTGAGAAGAATCAGAAGATCGAGTCTTTGACTAGTAAATCGCTGGCTACTGAACAAGATGCAAAAGGGGATTCTGTTGAACTGGCAGAATCAGAGTTGGCCGAAGCAGGTGGGGTGAAATTCACATCGAAAGGGGATTCTGTTATTGGTACAATTGATGTGGATACCCCTGCTCCATTCCCGCTCTCCCACCACCGATCGTTGCAGCATGCCGCTCCCCTCTCTTTCTCAGGGTAGATTATAGAAACAATTATTCCCTCCATGCCAGCGCCACCAAACTCTGACCCTCATTTGGGCCAACCTGAAAACCTGATACCCGATATCCCTACTTTAGAGTCCGACGACCCAGATGACGTCGTGGATATCGAAGAAGAAGAAGATTTCGATGATTTTGAAGAAGAACGACCGGAGCCCATGACTTCAGAGGTTCAAATGCACATGGATCCGACCAGAATGGAGGCCCTTTTCTAGCGATTATCCACCGAGCGAGTGGGGGTGGCTTGCGAAGAAGGTGAATAGTGTTAACTTTTTTATTTTCGTTTTTTTTATGTTAAAATTATGAAGTTACCATTTTACCCTTTGTTGATTTGGTCAAAATAATTTTTTGGAGTCAACTAACAGTCAAAATAATGGTTTCCATCCATTCGAACTTGAGTTGCAAATTTTTTGAAAATTTGGTACCGTAGGTGATACAAATGAAAGGTTTTGGCAAAGTCTGCAAAAAAAGTAAAAGATTTGATACTATAACTGCAATTATCCCTTTCTTTAATATTACAGGTTTACCGAAAATGGGTATGACATATACGGGGTTATGGAACCCTTGGTTGCCCCCATTTGATCTCATTGTTTGAGATTAAAATTTTTTGAATAGTGCTTTCTTGAAAAATGTGTGATTAAAAGAAAATAGTTGTGAATTTACGTGTAATATTATCTTATTGGAGAATGTGTGATAAAAATAAAGAAAAAATTGGATCATAATTTTAACATGGGCCAAACAGGAGCCTTGTGAGATAGTTAGCGCTAAAGGGTTTATTCTTCAATTAGAATTGTCGCATAATTTTGAATATTCAATTCACAACAGTTTTTCAAAATATGAACAAAGTCTAAAAAAAAAAATTGGCAATATTCAAAAACTAATTTCATGTGAATAAAATTGTTGACCTGTTTCGTAATATGATTAAATGCATTCAAATTATTTCAATTTTCAACTGAAGAAAATAATATAATAATTTAGAAAAAAAAACTAGTGAAAATAAAAGATAGAGAAAAAAAATAAATATTTTTTGGTAGTAGTAAAATTAAGTGTTAAAT
>CAIGRR010028420.1:0-22214 GCA_903798365.1 Fraxinus sp. 1973-6204
TTTATTTGCAAATTTAACTTATTGGTTTCTAAATAACATAATTCGTTCATATAAATAGGTAAGTATTGGGCTTCACTTAAGCCCAACTTACCATAAAACATAAAAAGTCTATTTTTAAAAAAAATCAAGTAAGTTAGAAATTGTGTAAAATAAATAAATAAATAATCGAATAACGGCTACGTTAAAAAAATTCGAAAATAAAAATTTATTAATTTATATATTTCATAATAAATAAATAAATAAATATTAAGGGAGGCATTTGTAGACATAATAAATAAATAAATAAAATAAAAATAATGTGTTGTGTCAATTTAAATAACTAGCCAATTAATTGTTAAATTAAAGTCTGCTAAGGCCCATAAAATTTTAAAGACTCATCCCACTCTTTCAAAATACATAATTATTCAATTCTAATAATTCTAATTGAATTAATTGAGTGATTACCAAAATTGGTCACAAATTTTCCCTATATATAGGACCAAAGGCTCATAACAGAAAAAAATGAAAAGAGGGGAAAGTGTAGAAGAAAATCACGAAGTGTTGAAAAAATCACCTCAACTCCACGTTCGGCGAACACAAAGAAGATCAAAATCTTCTTCAAATCAAACAAACCCAAGAAGATCAAAGTCTTTTTCGAATTAAATCAATATCAAGTCTAAGTTTCGAATTGCAAATCTAAACTCCGAAATTCAAGTGTCGAACAAGTCAAATTCTCGACAAATCTCGAAACTTAGAATTCTCAAAAATACAATTTGTAACAATTTCTGTATTTTAATACACGAAATTCGTCGTACAAATCGATCAATTTATTATTGGATGCTTTGAAGACTATAATCACTTTAAATTCAATTGTTAGTAAATAGGATTAATTTGTTTGTTATAATAAAAAATTAAGATTATAATTAACTATGGGTCAACACAAAGCTCAAGTTTTTTTGTAGTAATTAATAATTTTAATACTCAAAGGATAGATATGTAGAATTGTACTCCTAACACGAATGTGAATTATCCAATATTGTTTGGCACTATATAGTATTAGGTGGTTTTATTCTTAAATAATAGTATTAGAGTATCTACAAGAGACTCTCTATTTTTGAAGAGTATATTATATTATTTGGAGAGCATCTATAAATTTTAAAGTACTCCAACAAACTCTTTATATTAAACATTTAATTTTACTACTTCAAAAAAATATTTATTATTTTTCTTTTTCTTTTATTTTAATTGGCCTTTCTTTATATTATTTTATTGCTTTCCTACATTGAAAATTGAAACTTTTTGAATGCATTTAATTATAGAGAGTATGTTTGACTCTCCAAATTAAAATGTTAATTTAAAGAGTATCTGTGAGCATGATTTTAAATGTTGACTCTTTAAACAGAGAGTATCTCATGTTTAAAGAGTCTCTTGGAGATCCTCTTAGAGTTTAAAAATTATATCATATTATAGTATGTTACATCATATGATTATTATAATAATTGTGTTTGATTTTTGAAATATTAGAAAAATTATGCAACTTGTTGTATTGATGGCTTAATTTTAAATATAAAAAACATACGATAATAAATATGTAATTTTAGATATTATCACTTCGTTGCATGAAGTTAATAGTGATTATTGTCGCTTCATCTCATGAAAGAGTATGAAGTAGCCCATGTTTTAGCTTCTTTTGATTTTCAAGTTGTTGGTACTAAATCTTGGCATGATTATATGTGTTTTTCATCTCTAATGTTGTTCGTGGTGACTTGAATGAATGAAATTGATTGCTCTGATTAAAGTTAAAGAAAAAAAAGACACCCATAGACATTAAGATATGTTAATGACTAAAAATGATGTCATAAATTTATATCAATTTAAAATGAATATAGCGGGGTAATTGCTGGAATTATAAATGAAAATGAGTAATTTTCATTGAGATACTTTTGGAGTGTATTACAAAGAGTTTCTTGAGCCTTTGGGTCGGGATAATTGCCCTTATTTATAGGCCTGTCGTCAAGTGTTAACCGATTCGCTACAGTGTTGACCTTTGAAAGTATTTTGTGAAAATAACCATACTTCTTGAGGTGGAGAGGTATTTTCATTTATAGAAAAATACATACACGTGTAGCTTTACATTAGAAAGGAAACAAAACAGAAAAGGAAGTAAATCATATAATGAATTCTATATATGTACAATTATGAGTTAACTGCTATAATTGTGAAGAGGATTCTTGAATATCGGGAGAGAATTCTGGTGTATCCTCAACACCCTCGGCAATCTAAGCATGAGATTGGAGCATACGTGAAGCTTGGAACGAAAGAGAGCAAAGAGTGGCCGAGAGACATTTTTGGTGAAAACATCAGCAATTTGCAAAGAAGAGGGAACATGCTGAGTGCTTATGGTGCCGGCAACCACGAGTTCATGAAGAAAATGATAATCCAAATCAATATGCTTCGAGCGCTTGTGAGAGACCAGGTTAGAGCTGAGAAATAGTCACAAAGTAGGAGTGGTGGAGCAGGAGTAGTGACACGCAGATCACGAAGAAGATGTTGTAGCCAAAGGACCTCGACGGTAGTGGTGGCAAGGGCAAGATACTCAAATTCACAGCTGGACCAAGAGACATTGGGACAGTTCTTTGTACTCCAAGAGACAAGATTATCACCAAGGTAGATAGAATATCCTGACGTGAAACAACGAGTATTTGGACAACCAGCCCAGTCAGCACATGAATAAGCCATAATAGTAGTAGAAATAGAGGCTGTAAATGTGAGACCAAAGTGGAGAGTGCCCTTGACATAGCGAAGAATGAACTTGACAGCCTGAAAATGATACTCAGTGGGGGCATACAAAAACTAACTGACAGAGTTGACAGAGAGAGCAAGGTTAGGCCTGGTGATAGTCAATATTGCAATGTACCAATAAGGGAGTGATAAAGATAGATATCAGAGAAGGGAGGGCCCGTAAAGGAGAGACGTTGTCCAACAACCATGGGGGTGGTGACATGTTTGCAATCCAAGAGCTGAGCCCAAAGAAGAATGTCATGTGCATACTTGGTTTGACTAAGAAAGAGATGGTCGGAAGTAGAGGTGACCTTAAGACCTAGAAAGTAGCTGAGGGAGCCTAAGTCTTTGGTGGAAAGCTCTGCATACAGATGGTGAATAAAAAAACCAAGGAGAGAGTGATCATTACTCGTAACAATGATATCATCTACATAGAGTATAAGATAAATGAGTTGGAGCTGGTGATGAAGGACAAACAAAGAGGTGTCAGCAAGAAAACCCAAGTTGAATTAAAAAAGAGCTGAAGCTTGGAACCAAGCATGGGGAGCCTACTTTAAACCATAGAGAGCTTTCTTGAGCTTACAAACATGGTCAAGAAAACGAGGATCAACATAACCCAGGGGCTGCTCCATATAGATATTATTTTGCAAAACACCGTTAAGAAAGATATTTTTTACGTCAAGTTGGCAGAAAGGTAAGTTGGCAGAAAGGCCAACCATGATTAACAGTGAGGGAAAGCACAACACTAACGATGGACGCCTTGACCACTAGATTGAAAGTATCAGTATAGTCAAGGCCAGGAAGTTGAGTATAACCCTTTATACAAGACGAGCCTTGAGACGATCAATGGATCCGTTAGAGAGATATTTAGTATGAAAAACCCATTTAGAACCTACAGTATTTGTGTTGGAGGGACAAGGCACCAGTTCCCAAGTGTGATTGTCATGGAGCGTCTTAATTTCATCATCCATAGCAGCGAGCTAGGCAGGATTCTTGGCAGCAGATTTGAAACCACGAGGCTCTGAGGAGGAGAGCAAGGCATAAAGGACGCCAGAAGCATACTGATTAAGATAGGCAGGATGACGTGGTCGAAAAATACTTGTTTTGGCACGGGTGACCATCGGATGAGAGGAAAAAGGACCAGTTGAATCTGAAATGCCACACGCGGGTTGGGACAAAGATAGTTGTGTAGCAGAGGTTGAACGTGATGATATGAGGGATGGGATAACGGCTCCAAGGCAGCGATGGTGTCAAGCTGCATGGGCTCAACAAGATGAGCAGCACAGAGACGACAATTTGTGGGCTCAGACTGAGCAACAGGGTTGGATAGAGTATGATTTGGCAGGGAGGTAGCGGACAAGGGTGAAGTTTGGGCTTGACTGGACTCACTAAAAGAGGAATAATCCAGGGCAGTTATGGGCCGGACGGGAGAGTTGGGAATGAGAGGGAAGTGGCTTTCATCAAATAAGGCATGATGGGTAATATAATTTTTTGTGGTGGTGGGATCTAAGCAACAGAAGCCTTTATATGAAGGACTATACTCTAAAAAAATACAAGGAATGATACAGGGGGAAAATTCATGGAGAGCATACTCACGTAAGCAGGGAAAGACCCGACAACCAAAGGGATGAAAATTTATGTAATGAGGAGCCTTACCATGCAAGAGTTCAAATGGAGAGATACCTCCAAGAAGCGGTGTACGCGACCAGTTAATGATGTATGTTATAGTACTGAAAGCGTCGACCCAATAAGAGGTGGGAACATGGGAATGAAATAGAATAGCAAGACCCATCTCAGTTACGTGACGGTGCTTACACTCTGCACGTCCATTTTAAGACGGTGTGTAGGGGCATGATATTTGGTGATGAATCCCAGTAGAACGAAGATGAGACTGAAAACATAGACTACTAAATTCAGCGCCACCGTCGCTCTGAAAAATTTTAATTTTAGAAGAGAATTGATTTTTCACAAATTTCTGAAATTGAAGAAAGATTTCAAAAAAATCAGACTTCAACTTCATAGGATAAAGCCAAGTAAAATGAGAATGGTCATCAATAAAAACAACATAATATGATAAGCCCATTATCGATTTTAAGGGATTGGGACCCCAGATATCACAGTGAAAAAGGCTTAAAATGACATCAGAGTGAGTATCATTTGTGGAAAAAGGGAGCTTGTAGCTCTTTGCAAGTTGACACGTAGAACAAAGAGAAGAATTAGGCAATATAGATGTAAGATAAAGCTGACCTTTTTTATTCAGTAGGAAATGATAGAAGGGTTTACGTGCATACCATAAGTCATACGACACCTTAAGGGTGGGCTTATTTAAAACAAAAATAAAAGCAGGATTGCCACGCTCCAATACATAGAGACCTCCATCACGTTTTCTGGTTGCCACTACCTTTCTTTTGAATAACAAAAGAAGATTCAGTGAAGATAACTTGAAAGGGAAAATCAGAAGTTAACTTGCTAATGGATAAAAGATTTTTGGTGAGATGAGGAACAACTAACATGTCAAACAAAGACAAACCGGGAAAGGGGTGAGAGGTGCCAACGTGGGTTATGGGTAAAGATACCCCATTGCCCACAACAATACTGTCCTTACCAACATATTGTTCAGAGGAGTCCAGAGATGCCGAGTCTGGTGTCATGTGAGCTGAGGCACCAGTGTCAATGTACCAATTAGAAGAGGGACTATCGGACAGTGAGCAAGAACTTTGAAAGGCCTCAGCAAGTTATGCCGAAGGGTCTGAGTGATCAAGTAGTTCCTGCACTTATCAGCTGTATGACCTTCGATTTTACATATTTGACATCTTAGGTTGTAGGGGCGCTGACTGCGACCAGAGCCATTTGAGTGGCTATTTATGTTGCCAAAGGGGAAACCACCGCGAGATCGACAATTGAGAGACTGATTTCCACGCCCATTTGATGAACGGGTGGCTGTAAAGGCTGTAGAAGGTAAAGAGTTAGATTCTAAAGATTTTTGAAAGAGATCATAACTCTCAGCTAACGAAACCAGATCATGGAAAGGGGGCAGCAAGGAGAGTGCTTACTGCATGGAGGAGAAATCGACAAAGTCGGTGCAAAGTCCACGAAGGAACCAGTGCGATTTGTCGACTTCATCCATGGTTGACCAATAGCCAGTAACTGATCATAAAGATATTTGAAATCTCGAGAAAATTTAGCAACAATGCGAGCTCCTTTCTTCATCAGTTGCAACTCGTCTTTGAGGCATATTTCCTGAGTTTTTGAGACGTGACTGAAGACAGGCTCAAGAGCGAGCCAAACCTCATGTGAGGTGGTGAGACTAACTGCGACGGCAATAGCTTCTTCAGAAAGAGAAGAAAGGAGAGGCTCAGGATTCTTTGGTCTTTTGCTTTCCATTTCAGGTACTTGGGGTTTACGGTGGAAGAACCTTCAATGGTTGCAGCAGGCTTCTGCAGAGAGCCATCAACAAAATCAAGACAATCTTAGCAGTCAAGGAGAGGGACAAGCTGACTATTCCAAAGTAGGTGATTTGTGGCCGAAAGTTTTGGTTACCATGTGAAACATGGTATTAAAGGAGAGAGGTTCGACAGCCATGAAGAGAAGAAACAGACTGAAAAAAATTGGATGTTAATCCAGTGATGGCTCTGATACCATAAAAGTATTTTGTGAAAATCACCACAATTCTTAAGATGGAGAGGTATTTTCATTTATAGAGAAATACATACACGTGTGGCTTTACATTATAAAGTAAACAAAATAGAAAAGGAAGTAAATCATACAATGAATTCCATATATGTACAATTATGATCAGGTAACTGCTATAATTGTGAAGAGGATTGATGAATATCATTGAGAGGATTCTGGAGTATCCTCAACAACCTTGACATGTGCTACCCCCAAATTAAAGAGTTCTGATTGGTTGCTGGGTTCAACCTAACATGCCACCATTCTACCTATGTCATAGATGTAGCCTAGGCTATGATTGTTTCCCTATGATTGTTGGATAAAGAGATCATCATGAGGCATCACTTTTCTTTTCAGAAGTGGTTGCTAAGGTGGCGGTGACATTATTGGGATACACTTTTTCAGGTTGCTAATTATGATGTCTTCAAATGATGACAATAATTGGACGACCTCTTTACCTGAGCTCTTTGGTTCGACTAGGTACTGTATTACGTATTTCGAGGTGATTATGACTTTTGACACCAACAAAATACATAAAATGATCTCCTATTAGCTTATAATACTAAACACCAATGACATGTCATATCACTTAGTGAATAATTTACTTCGTCGGACCTACATGAACTTATTCGTCAATTAATTTGATACCGAATTTCTTTAGACAAGAAAATTGATGAAAAGAAAATAGTCCACAACCTCAAGTTGTGACCATGGGATACATATTAACACCATTCAAAGAAAAAAACAAATTGAGCCCCCGTTTGACACCCGTTTTTTTCCATTTTTTCAACAGTAGTTTGCATTACGTGTGGGCTACGTGTCCTTCTTTCTATTATATGGCTCTATTTGTCTGGAAAAGCAACTGGTTGTTTTTAGAAAGCATGTGTCATTATTTAACAAATTCCCATAATGTCCTTCATCCTTACCTCTCAAATTAAGTGAGGTGTGGCACGTTATACTCAGCTTTAGTCGGTGAACATTGTAGGTCTATTTAATAGTTTTGAAAAGTCAAACGGGTGAGTATTTTATGGAACAAACAATTTATTTCCTTAATGCAAATTTCGGGTTGAAAAGTCAACATATTTAAGGATTATACCATGCAATATTTCCGTGCGTAAAAATTGCTATGAATTCAAACTCTAAATTATTTCTGAAATTTCAGCATCAGAATATTAAAACACGAATATAACAAGGATAGGTAGCCAACTACGGCTTCTTCCAAAAGCACTAATGTAACGTTTGTGCCATGTAATCACGTAGTTGCTGCCACGACATGTCCTCTTCTACTACTGCATCGATCTCGACGGCAATCTCGTCTTCTTCATCTGGTAGATTTATCTCGACGTCTTCATCGTCTATTTCTTCCGCTCTACGAAAACCCTCATCTAGCCAATCGTTTCTCTTTAAGAAGTTATGTATACCCATTATGGCCACGACCACAGCTGTTTGCACTCTCATATTGTAAATAGGCATTCGATCAATGATCTTCCACCTCTGTTTCCAAATACCGAAGGCAAGCTCAATAACGTTACGACATGAGGAGTGATGAAAATTAAACCTCTCACGTGCATTTTGAAACCTACGACGTTGTCCATCCCTTGCATGACCGAATTCTTGAAAATGATATGTAATATCCAAGCCTTATATGGAGCCATATACCTAGTTCTATGTGCAAACCCAGAGTCCACAAGGTAATATTTCCCATTTGCGGGTTCTGAAAAATTGATTTCTGGACTATGTACAGCTCGGGCCAATATGTGATTGTCGTGGGTAATCCCGGCAGTACGTACGTAAAACACAGATTGAAATCACATGCTGCCAGTACATTCTGTGTTGATATCCCCTTCCATCCAATGTAATTCTCTCTTTTATGTCGTGGTAGCACATCTCTTACATGCGTTCTGTCGATCGCACCAATGCAATCCTGAGATTTCTCGACCACATGAACACAATTCGTTTCATAACCACCATCAATGTTTAACTTTCAGTTACGTAAGAGACTTTACTTGAAATATAGGATACCATTACACAGGTGGATGATGGTGAGCTGGGCCTTCATTGTACCTAGGATTTGGTTTAATCATTTTTGCTACGAACTGCAAGCAAGCAGGATTTTCTTGAAATAATGACTGATGGTCTGCAAGGAATGATTGAACATCGTTTGCACTTGGCGATAACCTTTGCCATGTGTTAGTATACACAAAAACATTCTCACTTGTTCGCATATGTCAATGTTCGCGCTGCTGAAAATGCCATACTCATCACGAAGGATGTGCGTGAAGTACATAAACATTGGATGATATATCCTAAATTCCTGAAAACACATTTGTGGATAAACATGTATATTTTGTAGTATAAAAATGTGGCCACATCGCGATGTCGGGAATAAATATCGACATGCTCCATTCAGTCCCAAATAATTGTGAACAATGAGCTGGCTACTCTACAATATTGGAGCCACGTGTAAATGTTATCCTCTAGCTGCTGCATGAAATCTTCATTAGAATTCGATGAGGAATCAGACATCGACTCAATGTCACAATCTATTTCTAAAGATGAGTGCGCATCAAAATTGTCTAACATCTGTTCAAACAACTTTACGTAGTATAGCGAATACAAATGTTTGTTTCAAATTTTTTACCCAATTTGTTTCATAAGATAACACTCTATGTTCAGTGCCATTACTTGCATTTGCTATTGGTACTTATAACAAAAAAAGGGGGGACTGATTTCGTTACAGAAGGAAGACATTGCAAACCTTCGTGATTGTCCTTTTTTAAATCTCTTCTCATAGCACACCCATGTGCATGAAATCAAATTGCAGGGAATATATTCCCTGCACTACCTATATTCCTTGCAATATCAGGGAATTCTTTTTTCCATTAGCCACTTACAATTATTTAGATAAGTGACTCAGGTGTCATTTTTCCTGGGAACAAGCTAGAATCTTGTACTACCTAAATCCATACACACTCTTTGGCTCTCCCCCAATTTTTAATTTCTTAAAAGTCGAAGCAGATGTCTTCCGTTTAAAATAAAGTTGTTTAATAGTTATCTATTTAATCCAAATTTTGTCAATAATTCAGAGCAACATAAAGCCGTTTCATAGTCCTTTACTCCAATAATGAGTAGACTATAATATCTTAATCTCACTCGATGTACTAATGCAGCATGCTATACTTTCCTATTACTAAACCTGCTAATAAATTTGTCAAGGTACTCGAAAAATAAAATTTCAAAAAATTAAAACCCTTTCCACGACACCATAAACGAACGTAAACGTCCTTAAAACGATTATGGAAATAATCGTCGCACACATATCACAACCTCATCAAACCCGTACGAGAAAAGGGAAAATCACACAAATGTCAAATACACATTAAAAACGTACGACTGAAGGAAAACAAATGCAACGCATATCATCACCACAAATGGACGGCTCACACCTTACATGGTCTAAATTCTTGTCCCTCTCGAAGCAGTACTCCACGAACTTGAACCGCAAGTAAGGTTCTTGGCAGCGGAGTACGAGTTTCGATTTTCTTTCTCCCGTAAGAACCACAATGCAAAGAGGTGAAGCTCGTCACCTTCATGTACATGCCTGGTGGACAAAAGTTCGTCAACGCACTTAGCCACTGACATTACACCCTTTTGATACGATCTCGCGATTGAGGTGAGATCATCTCCAATAGTAACCATGTGCTCAAGGGATGCTGAAACATCTCTGGCACCGAACATTTTCTTCTTCCGTCTATGTTTCCTGTTTTGCATTTCCTTTTGTCGTCACTACAACTGCCTAATATATGCATCGACGAGATAGTTCTACCTTCTACTGGATTGCCACTGGAATAAGTTGCCTCTGCGTTGATGGACATCGTATTGCCGTCGAACTCCCTAACGCTATCTGTGCTAAAGTCAAAACCACACTGCGAGAACTTGGTTGAAGAAACGGCATATTTCGTTGAGTCACCGATGTCGCTGAACAATTTTCCATATGTGTCATATATCTCACTGCAGTCAAGGTTTTTATACTTCACGTATTCAGGTTTTCCTGCAGGAACAAGATTGGTATACCGTTAGTCCTATGTAGAAGAAAACTCCTACATTTCAAACATAACATAAATACAATTCTTCGTACATCTTGCACTTCGATTCGAATCAAATAACAAGACTTCAACATGTAATTTATTAGGAGAGATGGTAAACTGTCAATTTCTTCAAAGCATCACCGGACAATTCAAAAATTATAGTGCACAATGCTTGATTGGCACACATTTTTCCACAATCAGTTTGTCAAAAATTATTTTTACTCATACATTGTACGGGAGTCACAACTTCTCAATTGAAAGTTGTAAACTAAAAATTGATTATACTGAAAATACCCTTGAAATACTTTCCAATAAAACAAATTCGTTTACACGGTACAAATGGAAATCAGACAATCGGACCTGCAGAATCTTTTGAAAAGAGAAAGTGATGCAGTTGCAATCTATAGAAAAATAAATAAAAAATATATAAACAAAGAAAATATTTAGCCTTTGGCCTCAACTTTTTGTGAGCGACAGTTCAAAGTTAATCATTTAAAATCTTTAGCTGGAAATAAGAAAAATTCTACAAGCATATGGACAGAACTCGTAAGATCTTTAGAAGTTCCGTAAAACTCGGTACTAAAAAATAATAAACAACGCATATTTAAATACATGCTCATATGTATACTAGAAAAGGGATTAGTGCAGCTTAAAAGATTCTAAATTAAAATCTACAACTTCTGGTCTATCATTGAACATCAGATTTCTCTTCACAAAATCAATAAATTGCAGAGATTCATACACCAGCTACACATAATCAAGAAATGACAGACTGCCAGAAAGATTTATGACCAAAATCCATAAGAATACAAGCAATTTCAAAAAATCAAATTTTTAATCACATAAACAACAAATATACCATAAGACTAAAGATGATAATTATAAGGATTGACAAATGACATATGTGATTCTAGACTGACTATAAGAAATTTTTTAACACAATATATAAAACTATCTGAACACTTGACATGCCATTAATATCTGTGATCCCAATTGGAAAATGAATCCACAACGATTTGCCATTATGCGCCGACACCAAAATCGTAAAAACAGATAGTAAAACTGGAAAGAAGAGTAAATAGTTGTGAACCACAGTAGGCGAACATGTAGGGGAAAATAACATACCTTTATTTTTTATTCCCACTAATGATCCGGAGCGTTAATTCTTCCGGTACCCTAGTAGTACTCAATGCTAGTGCAGCGCAGTAACTGGAACAGGTGTTTGTGATCTGTTCGCAGTTTATTCCAGTAATTCTTCATTTGGGCTGTAGTCCAACTCTTACCCATTGTGGAGTTGAACATGTCTGTGATATGAGCCCATCCTTTTGGGGAAAAGCATTTCCCTCAACGATGGCCTTCGACGATGACAATTTCGCAGGTCTTGATAAACAATTTGTGCTCTATTGGGTTCCATTTTGCCCACTTGCGTACAACGGCTGAGGCTCATGAGGTTTAGAAGATGTATGATTCAATGAGTCTTGACCTCCAACTGGGAAATGCTACAAGGGGAAGATTGGGTTTTTAGAAAGCAAGGAGCAACATTGATCTTTTTCGAGATTTTTTTTTGTGGTTAACCTTTCAAATTTGATGTAGCAATTTTGATAACGTTTTCCAATGCTAAATCAACATTTTCTTCTCTCTCACTTTCAGTAAGCTGTTTATATTTTTTATATAGTTCAGACCGTTTTTAACAACTGGCTCACTCATGTTCATATTTATTCCACCATGAGGTAGAAAATTTCTTCAATAATTGTGGGTTTCACCCGACACAAAGGAAAATTCCAACTTCCAAATCAAGGGAATAAAATATTCCGCAAACTCTATTAATAAAATTTTATTCTGATTTAAAATTTTATCCTTTATCAGAGGATGGTAACATGTAAAATTTGATAATAGAGTTTTTAGCACTTTTTTTGCATAATATCCATAGCTGGACAGAATAACTTCCAAATCCAGGATTTCGATCGTTAATTGTGAGAATGTCTGCACACAACCATTTACCTGAGAAGATGCAGACGGGGAATATCTTATCGTGTCGTCGGGATAACAGTTCCACCGGGACCCAGCAGTGTCCATAGAAGGGAAATTTGATTTGAAGAATCGTGTGAATATCGGGCGGGCAGAGCTTTAGTTGGTGCCTTTTTTCAATAGCGATTGATCGGGCGGGTTCTGGAAGTCGACTGGCGTTCGTCGGCGGGGTGGACAGTGCATTCTTTGAGAATTTGTCACTCTTGTTCCACCGGTGTACATCCCCAGCAACTGCGCCGTCGTCGTTTGATTTGAGCTTCTCCTTTTTGCTTTTTCAACAATTTAAAGTGGCGGGGGAGTGTTGTGTAGATTTGGAATTTGGTTTAAGGGCAAAATCGAAATTGTAATGTAACGGTCAAGTGGGTTGAATATGTACTTCGACACAAGTTATTGATGTCTTCTGCTTTTTCTGCTGTTTACAGTAAATTTTACTGTAGGAAAATGTATTTTCTCCCAAAGAATGAGATTCAAACGGGGGCTGAATTGGACAAAAAAACAACGCTCACCACTCTAGCAAGAACACTCAAGGTACAGAAAACTCATCACCCAAGGATGCTCACAAGAGATACAGAGTACAAAACTCGCCACCTATCGGAATCCACTGACGGATAAGAGTTTTAAGAATAAGCTCTTCTTTACAAGCCAAATGCTCAATATAAGTCAAACTTCAGTCCCCTTTTTTTCATTAGTAATCGCTAGTTTAATTAGGAAATCTTGGAATAACTCTCCAAGTATGGGTAAATGTAGAAATTAAAATCCTTGAATAAAAATAAAAAAATTATAATTTTCAAATACTTGAAAACATAAGCTGATTGTATTGAATAAACCAAAAAAATTAATGGAGTCAAACTTTGGAAATTTTGTAGCTCCCGCCTATTCTGAGCACCCTCAATTCAAGTTGTCATAGCTTTCTCTACAAGTCACAATTGCGAGGTTTGATGAGTCAGAAACTAGACGGAGAGAGCTTTCCAAAGAGATATATTTGATTTGACGGCTGATTCTCTACCAACACTTCACAGATTGGTTCAAATTTTGGTGTCATTCGCTCCGGGTTGGAAAAGGCCTGTCCTCAAGACTTGCTTCTTTGTTATGGTAAGGAGAAATATCAGTGACACTAAATGTGACAGAAACTCCATAATCACCAGGAAGTTCTAATTCGTAAGCATTTTTACCAATGCATTCAAGAACCTTGAATGAGCCATCATCTTTCGGCTTCAGTTTAGCATAACGCCCTTCAGGAAGGCTTTCCTTCCTCAAATGAATCCATACTAAATTGGTTTCCCACGCTTATGGGCTTGCCTTTTGTATTTCTTATTTTGCTTGAGAATTCTCTCCCGAACGTACTCATGTAATTCTTTGATCTGCTTGGTCCTTGCTTCAGCTTTCTGCTAAAACGATTATTGATTGGAAGTGGTACCAAATCTAATGGACTAATAGGATTTTCCCATAAACAACTTCAGGTTGACTACGCCCAGTAGTTTGACTAGCGGATCGACTGTAAGCAAATTCAGCTTGAGCCAAAAGCAAATCCTACTGCCTAATACTTTTTTTCCAACAAGACTTCTAAGTAAATTTCCCAAATTTCCATCTGTTTGAGGATGAGCTAAATTGCAATCGAGTCCCACGGTTTTTCCACAAAGTACTCCAAAAATGAATCACAAATTTTGAATTTCGACCAAAAGTTATAGTTTTAGGAATTTCATGAAGTTTAACAACATCACAAAAGTAAAGATAATCTACATGAGATTCATTCAGTGTCTTATTGCAAGGAATAACGTGTCATTTTTTAAAATCGGTCAATAACCACAACATAATCTTTATTTCTTTGCATTTTTGGTAACCCCACAGCAAAATACATACTAACTTGGTAACCCCACAACAAAATCCATACTAACTTCTTCCCAATGTGATTTATAGAAATTGAAAGTGGTGTGTACAATGTAGTATTGTGGCCATGACTCTTGGCGATGTGAATTAGGAACATTGCTAGTTTAATTAGGAAATCTTGGAACAGCCCTCCAAGCATGGGTAAATGCAGAAATTATAAAACATGGAATACAAATTAAAAATTACAATTCTCAAATTCTTGAAAACATAAGCTGGTTATATTGAGAAAAAAAAAAAAAAAAACTAGAAAATTTAGTGGAGTGAAACTTTGGAAATTCTACAGCTCTTGCCTATTCTAAGCACCCTCTATTCCAATCTGTCTTAACTTTCTCTACAAGTCACCAAAAATTGCAAGGTTTGATGCGTTGGAAACTAGACAGAAAGAGCTTTCCAAAGAGATGTATTTGACTGATTCTCTCTAAACACTTCAGAGCTGGCATGTGTGTACATATACTCTAATGTCTATTTGTTACCATGACGGTTTATAGTTGGAGACAACATAGAGATACACGCATGTAACATGAAAATGGCAGTCAATAGCTCAATAATTTACAACGTAGCCACAGGACAAACGTCACAAAAGAACAAAATTCAACGAAAATCTTAGATAGTGGACATAATAATGACTTCTAACATAATAATGGAGAACATCAACTCATAAAAATGACAAAAAAAAAAAAATAAAAAATATCTCTTAATCGTCTATAAATCGTGTCATTTACACATCTATAATAAATGATTGAAAAACTAAGATTCAATTTTTTATTCTAAAAAGGCGTCTCTCGAATCAAGGTGCAATTAAAGGTCAGCATTCTTGAAAATCTTAACATTTAAGGATTGAAGTGTAATTTCAGACCAAAATAATGCTGAAAACTCCCTCTCTCTTCTTTTATACAAAGAACTTATCCAAAAACACACCCAAAACTCTCCCACAAGGGGAAAAATCCCAAAATTTTGAAAGAAAATTCTGCTATTGCTTTAAAAAAATTCTATTTTTTAACGTCAACGGTTACAAAGTAAGAATAGAGAGTAAGTTTGACGTTCTCTATTTCAAGATTTTAAAATTGAGAGCTTTCTGGAGTTTATTTTTAAGTATTGACTTTTTAAATAGAAATATCTTATATTTTACGAATTTCTTTGATATGCTCTTATATTTCTGTAAACGCGCGTAAGTATTGTTCAATGTTTTTATTACCAATAATTTTTTTGTGTACGTCAAAAAATAATTTTTATAGTAATACTTAATTAGCATGGAATGTCGTATGTCGATGAATGAATATTCTTTGTTTCTCATGAAATGGCAGTAAAACAGTTCAGTCCCATTTAAGTGAAGTGACCAACACATGTTTTCGTTTGAAGCGCCGAAATTTCTCGAACAGAAAGACACAATTTCACAACCTGAACTCATTACATCAAATACAATAAGTGAACTAGAACACACTCGAAATCAAACATGCGCACATACATGTATATAAAAATACACACGCATCCAAACATGCATTATTCGACAAACCAAAGAGAACTGGAACACACTCGAAATCATTCATATGCAGAAACCAAGCTTCCGATCCCCGCAGCAAACTACAAGGGAACAAAAGGAACTGCTTCACGCATGCATTATTCAACATAATATTTCAGAACAGCAGGAAGAGTTTCTTGTCCTGCTTCTTGTTCTTGACCTGCTTCTTGACCTTGTTCATATTCAAGAAATTCGTCCACCATATAGCAGAGCTTTTCGGAAACCTATTCAGCTGATTATTCTCAAAATCTACATGAATAATGCCAAACCTAACACTGTACCCATCGGCCCATTCAAAATTGTCGAACATTGACCATATGTAATAAGCCTTCACACGAACACCGTGGCTAAAGATGAAAGCCAAAGTATGAACATTTATTTTGTTATAAGAATAGTCAATTAATTTCGCAAATTTACTATTTGGGTTGATTCAATAATTATATGAATATAACTTACTCCAATGCTCTTTTGAGTTGGACAAGGTGGTCATGGTGAGATCTAACCCTCATATCATCAAACCGAGCTTGTGCAACTGTTGTTTTAGTGTTCAATTCATTCACCCCTGGACAAAATCATCCATTAAATCACATTAGTATTGATAAGAGTAAAAAATAACTTTTTTTGTAGAAAATAGTCTAACAAGATGCTGTGAATTTACCATTCTCTGTGATGTAAATATTGGGATTATTGTATCTTTCTTTCAAATGAACCAAGAGCTTGTAAAGCCCTTCTGGCACAATGTACAACCAACTAGAACCAGCCTGACAAAATTTAGGACATTAAAATTATACTAGAAACTTGTTGCAGTAATGCAGTAGAATAAATCATTGAAATCTGAAGCATAAATTGTTGGATTATCTGATTTTATTCTGAGGAAGGGAAAAGTGACAAGTACCTTTTCACCTATGGGCGTCCCATTACGTTCATCTACAGTGTATTGTGAGAGTGAGAACCACATATAAAGTTTATGATGTTATCATGTACTTTAAAAATATCTCATACTTACTTGATGTATGAACCTCCTGATCGTTATTGTAACTTGGTATTGCGCCGGGTGTTTTAGGTGAATTTGTGGCATAATAAGTAGTGTAATAGTTAATTCCTAAAAAGTCATAGGATCCCTTCACCAGAGTAACCTGTTCTGGAGTAAATTTGGGAAGGCGGTCTCTTACTAATTTTCTCATAACTGGTGGGTAATCACCAGTAACCACGGGTGCTACAAACCTGAAAAAGCACATAACAGGATTGAGACTTGCGACCAGGAAGAGAAATTATAAATTACAAGTCATTTTATGTCTCACTTAAATTCTGCCCAGTTTCCTTAAAATGATTGGCTATTTTTATTTATGAGAAGATACTGAAAATATAACTGGCAGTTACCATCCCAACGCAAAATCAACTGCCCTTGAAGCAGCCTCTTTATCAGCTGTTGTTTTATTGAGTGGCTCATACCATGCTGTAACATTTGTGACTCCTATCTTGCCTCCTTGAAGTTTCTATATAAATGTATTTGCACGAACTGTTACAAAACCTCAAAAGTGAGAAGAAATCCTTGCATAAGATAATAACAACCTGAAAGTTCTTCTTGTATATATCAACTGCTACTGCATGAGCAAGGATCAAATGATGTGCAACAATATACGGTTCTGTGCCTGGATTTCCATTGCCGCAAATGGTTGTATCCTGAACATTGCATCTATGAAGATGGACAGGTTTTGTTACATGTTCATCTTTGGTTGGGCCTCTGCCAGGTGCAAAACTACCTGTCACATATCCGGAAACAGAAAAGCTCCATGGCTCATTCAATGTGATCCAATGTTTCACACGATCACCGAATTCCCAGAAGCAAATCTCAGCAAGATCAGAAAAATCTTTCCTATAATACAATAATGTATCCAAATAAGTTTCATGGTGTAAACTGCAACATTATCTTTGCTCAATTTGCGTACAAGAGCTGAACTTGACAATACATAAATCCTGTTTCTGAAAAAATATCCTTGATTTCCTTGAATTTGCTTTCATTTCCTGAAAACTCCCAAGTAATTTGTTCCTAGTTACGCAATTTTGAATTACTTACACAATTCGAGGGCTTAAAAAGCCACCATACTCGTCTTCCAAACATTGGGGAACATCCCAATGAAAGATAGTTGCACAAGGTGTAATGCCTGTAAAATAGTTTACAAGAATCCAAGGTAAGATTTTTTATCGTTTTAATTCTGCTTCATAACAAACACCAATTGTTAAAGATAGATAACAACACCTTCGGCCAGGAGCAAGTTTATGAGAGAATTATAGTAATTAACTCCTCCTCTGTTTACGCCAGCGCTTAATCTTCCACCTGAAATACCAATTTAAAATACAACTAAAAGATTGATTATTATTGTTGATAAAAAAAATAAAAATAAAAAAATGATGCACTATATATGTATGCATACATACATACCTGGTAATATTCTCGCCCAAGCAATTGAAAATCTATAAGAATTGAAACCCACTTTCTTTATCAAAGCAACATCTTCCTGCAGCATTATTGAAAATGAGTTCAAAGAATTTCGCCTTTTTTTTTTTTCTTGTTATAACGGAACGCAACAAATAATTTGAAAGATTTAAATTACTTTGGTTGCATTAATTTATTGTTAAGGGGATAGATTTATGATGATTATGATTTGAGGATAGGATTAGAAAGATTTTACTATGGTAAATTATGGCGTAGTGTTATAATAGAACATTTGATGCTACACCTTATCAAACGAACATTTAAGTGTTGAAATATAAAAATTTATAACAGTATATAATATTTCTTCGACTAAATGAAAGATTTTCCAAATTTAAAAAATTGCTTAGAAACATTTTTTTATCTATAAGTGAACATATTTGTTTATGTATAATTTTCTCATTATTACTCAATAAATAGTTTAGTCTAAATCTATCTTATTAAGCGTTTTATTTTATTTCAAGTGAGAAGGATGAGCTCCCGAATTAATTCAAGTCAAATGTTATTTAGGGTGTGTTCGATACGGCTTAAAATTCAATTAAAATTGAAAATATAGCCGTTATTGGGTCCCACTCGTTTTTCAATTTTAATCCGATTTTAATCTCTACCGAACACGCTCTTACACTAGAAGGGTAGAAGTTTAAATTAAGCCCCATGTTTGTTTCCAATTTAATGAAAATTTATATAGTTGCAATGGGAAGCAGCCGCTTTTGTTAACTAGTTTGTCTCACTGTGATACCCACTCACAGTGATACCCATTTGTTCGAAAAAAAAAAGTTAAAAAAAATTCATTCTTCTGAGAAACAAACTGGGTCCTAAATAAGGCCCATCAAACATTAAAGTTGGAATACACGTGCAGTAGTGAAGTACCTTCCACTGATGGTAGTGATTAATAGCCAAACGCCCATCGCTTTTATCTATAATTTTATCTGCCACCGCAACAAAACCCCTCAGAAATGTATACATACAAGTGTTTGTGTGATGCATGTACGTGTGTGTAAAATAAATACATACAAGTGTTCTTGTGATGCATGTACGTGTGTGTGTGCGCGCGTGGGGAGAGAGAGAGAGAGAGAGAGAGAGAGAGAGAGAGAGAGAGAGAGACCAGGATTATCCGCTGTGAAACGATCCCAAATATTCTCGCCTTTACCATCTTCATTCCAGGCACCTTCGACCTGCAAATATTATACATATGGCCCAGAAAACGAATTACATGTTAGATTTGACTCAATTAAAGTTATTTTTAATTGGTCAGCTGCTTTGAATAATATTATGTAGTGGGTGAAAAAACCGCTGTTGAGCATTTTAACCGAGAGGCTAAGTCCCAACTAAATTAATTTAAGTTTCTTTCTCGTTTTTCATTATCATTGAATAATATTTTCGATTTTCGACTTCGTCCAACTAAATCGAGTCTTTGTTTGCCCCTTTTTCCCCATAATTATTAGAAAGAACACATGCAATTTAAATTACATGTGCATGAGCCTCTCACACATACATGCATTCTCAAGATTGTCTTAGCAATTCTTATTATCTTCAAATCAATATTAATAGTTTGTTTAATATGGTGAATATGTCCGTAGAATATTAAGAATAAAAATAAAAACTAAAATTATTATCACGTACGAAACATAACGCATCAAGTACACACACCTGATAAGCTGATGTTGCAGCACCGAAGATAAAATCTTTGGGAAAATCAGAGCGACGAACTTTGGGTGTAATTGGGCCTTGAGGGGCTGCGATACGGATGTCATGATTATGCAGAGGATCATCGTAGCTTTGGTTCTCCATTGCTAGCTACAAATGAAAATTAATCAAGGGCAGAGTCAAATGAAGAGAAATGTACCTACAAATGTAGCTATATCATTGATTATATATACGACAATATTGGAAGAGATCAGGTTTAAAGATATGAACATCCAAGGAAAGTAGATGACAAGGATGCGAAGAGTTGGATTTAGATACGTTTTTTGATGTATATCAATTGTTTAGAATGTCCAACTCCACCGCTTGACTTCATAAATTTTGTTTGCTTTCTAATTTAGGTATCAATGATTACGTACTACTATTTTGTGAACCTTGCTGTGTGCTCAGAATGTGCACACAGAACTCCACCAGACCACACAGAACACACGTGTGGCTCGTATTTTTCGCAATTTTTTTATTCACAATAGGACTCACCTCCAATGATTACGTACTACTATTTTGTGAACCTTGCTGTGTACCCAAAATACTGTGCGCACAAAATTCCACCAGACCACACACAACACATGTGGGGCTCGTATTTTTTGCAATTTTTTATTCACAACGAGACCCACCTTCATATGAGATTTCTGGTGAAATTCTGCAGCCATTTTTCTATACAAATGGTTTCGGCCCTATTTTGGGAGGGATCAAATTTAAAGTAGGGCTGAACAATGAATCGTCAAATATTCAAACCAAATCCCTTTTTTGAAACCATTAGTTTGGTTCCAAATGGATTCGTCAACATTTTTGGTTTTGAACCGAACAAAATCATTTCAAAGTAGTTTAGTTTAGATTATAATATTTGTAAAGTATTTCAAACCATCAAATCATTTTAAAAAACTAAAATAAATTAGTCCAAATTTTATCCAACCCAATTAAAACTAAACACATTCCAATTAAAAAGATACTACAATATTAGACTTAATTCAATTAAACTCAATACTAAATAAACAATTATATATCTCAATTAATTAATTAAATCATATCCAAATATACATCAGTCATCACAATTGCTTATATAAAACCCTCAAATTGAGTAAAGTGTTAAACAACTAGTGCCAACCATATTCATCGACCCTTATTACAATTGAGTAGACGATAAAGTCTAGATTTTAATTCATATTTACAAATTTTGTTTCCTTTTACTAATAATTTTCTCGAATTTTGCCTCATTTATCAATTTTTTGTTGGTAATTGTTTGCTATGTTTTTATTCGTAGTTATTCTATTTTATTGTAGTTATTAATTTTACTATTAATTGCAAGATTGATTTGATGATTACTTTAATGATAGTTTTGAAGATTTGACCGATGAACCTTTCAAAATACTATTTTGGTGGAAATTAATTGAAAATAAATACAAGATTGTTCTTTAAATAATGGCTAAAGATGTATTAAGGGTGTGTTTAAGCCATATTATTTTGGTATTCTGAAATAGTAGATTGATGAAAAATGTATGGTTGAAAAAGAAGAAAAAGTTATTAATATGTGATGAAAAATATTATTTTATTGAAGAATGCGTGGTTGAAAATGAGTAAAAGAATGAAAATGAAAATTTTAATGTGTACCAAATATGGGCTAACTATTTAAATATCCACAATTATTTTTGAGTCTACATTCTTTATTAGTAATCGAATTCTCGATTTCTTTAAGAGTTTGTTGATTGCAAATAAGGTTGAAATAGTGATTTACACTAAAAATGGTTGCTTAATAACAAAAAACCGATAGTAATTCTCCAATATTTGAATTAAGTAGAAGTGTTAGCTGATTCACAAAAAGTTACAGTAGCTATGTATTATCATATTTGATCTTTTTATTCATTTTCTTTTATTAGTTATTTTACGTCATTTAACTATAATCAATGAATTCATATACTATATTCTCATTTTATGGAGAGAATGAATCGTGTATTATAATTACAGATGCACACAAATTAGTATTGATTACGAGTTTAAAATTTTTGTGTCATCTTATTGCATTATAATAATTATAATTATATAACTGTGTTTTGTGATTTTTAAT
>CAIGRR010028488.1:0-10234 GCA_903798365.1 Fraxinus sp. 1973-6204
GAGAAGTTGAGATGAACAAGAGAGATAGAGGAGAGAGAATGAGAAGAAGATGATGAACAGTTTGAGCTTGGAATTTGACGACATTGTTGCTTTGATTGGTTGGTGTGCATTGTTGATATTTATATAGGAACTGAAATGGGGTAAATTTCATCTCAGGTCACTGAAGTTCTCATCAATCAAGAATTTAGTTATAAACTTTACTTGTCAAATTTCAATTGATGAAAATTTCTTGATTAACCGTCCCCCCGCTTTACCACTACACCAACTCATAATAAAAGTGTTAAAATATAAAAACAATTCTTTTTAATTTTTAATAAATAGGTATTAACTAATGGTCATATAAAACATTATGTGTGTTCTGATCGTCAACTAAGATCTATTATAAGTAGTTATTTCGTTTTTCTAGGTAGCTTTAACTATAAGCCCGTTGATCCTATTTATTGGTTGAATAATGCTATTTATTATTATGATGACGAAATATCAGTGATGTGACGGTTTATATGGAATAATAAAATTGGGCAATTCAATTTTTATGAGAGAGAGGAGGAGAGAGTTATATGTTTTTGCCCCTAATTGATTTCAGATCAAGAGTACGGAGTTTTTTATGTTAACTTGAGAGCCAATAGATGACTTTCACAATAGAGCATTGAGATTTGAAATTAAGCTCGTGTTTAATATACATGAAAATTTTTATTTTCATTATTCTACTCAATTTTAACCATGCATTCTTCAGAAAAATAATATTTTCTATTATATCAATAACTTTTCCTTCTTTTTCAACTACACATTCTCCATTAATCTATTATTCCAGAATACATTCTTCCAAAATAATGTGGCTCAAACACACCCTAAAGTTTAATGGTTCAATTGAAATTCATTAAAAGTTTGGTGACTGCAGATGAAATTTAGCCGACCATAATGGTATTGGATATGATATTTTATTGAGGGATTGTTGAAGTTTTGTTTAGAAATTTGACAATTTTATTGGAAACTGAGGGCTTGAAATTTGGAAAGATGTGGAAATATGTCGTTTTCTTGAAATTGGCGGTGGAAGTTTGCTTTTGTGGGGTTCCATGTTTGACTATATGTTTACAAAAGTCTATTCATCTTTTAAGTTACTCAATTTTCAGTATAAATAGTCGGCCACGTGTGAACTTTGAGTCTTTATAATGGTTCTAATTGGATGATACGACATTTGACTTTAATTGAAACAATTTTCAAACTTGGGTGATGTGTTTGGAACCAGAAAAAAAATTAAGTGACTAAAATGAGATTTTGCTGAAGTTGATTGGCCTGCAGTGATTAGTTTCAGATTAATGACTTCATGATATTTCTACAGGTTAAATTCACCAATGGTTACTCCAAATCAAAGTTCATTGCTCAACTTCTTTTTGTTTCACGATGAAACATTATTTTAAATAGTCATTTGATAATTGTCTATTAATTAATTCATTTTTTTGTTGACGTAGGAACCCGCAGTCGCTATCCGTGAGTACGCACTGGGTAAACATCGTTTCATGTGCAGTAACTCGCAAACCATATGCACGATACAAGCTTGGTGCAACGGGCTAGACCGAAAAAATTATTTACTAACTAGGTCGTCGTTTAACCTTTTTAAATAGTCAAATCAACATATAATTTCAAAAAAATCAACCATTTTGAAATCAAGGTTAAGTAAAGTGATAAGAACGAAAGGTTTCCACATTTACGACATGAGATCGAGTCAACTGGATTGGGGAGAAAGGGTGAAATTCAAAACTATCATACTCCCTTCAACAATTTTTATTTTAGTTTTTTCCATAAATACATCTTTTTCATTAAAAAATAATATTTTACATTTACATCCTTTCATATTTGTTTTAAATATACATCATTAACATTTTATTTTTCACTAACAATTATCATTTTTTATGAATTTCAAAGGTAGATTAACATATGTATTACTGTGTTATTTGTAGAGTATCGCTAAAATATTTCCTTGGATTGAAGAATTGTAAAATGCAATAGGCTCCATGGTCTAATCTCTGGTCGACAGCATGACCACCCGTTGGCGACAACCTCCATCCAAGCATCTCAATATGTTTGATTTAACAGAATACATATATATGTTATGGTGGTTAGGGCATATTTGTCATGGTGGTGTTATAAGGTGACAAAGGAGAAGAAAATTATGATGGTTTCGTCTTAGTAGAGATTCTAGTAGTCATGTCAGTGAGTCGAGTCGAAAAAAAAGCTCGGGCTCAGTTCGAGCTTTTTTGGGCTCAAACCGAGCCTAGCAAAGTCCGGCCAAAAACAGAGGCTCAATCCGAGCTTTCGGGCCTAGTCAGCTCGATTTTTTTTTAATGTCAAATCTACATTTTTTACTTAAAGAATTTAAATTTTGTAAGGTATATACGTACTATAAATAAAATAAAAAAACTCGGGCTCGGCTTGAGCTTTTTGAAAGCCAAGCCCAAGCCACCCGAATCGGCGAGCTTTTTTGCCATTTCTAGATTCTAGCAAAGGTGGTGGCTTCATTGATAGTGGAGGTGACGATAATGGTGACGACAAAGGGGGTGATGATTGGGTTGATAAATGTAAGAAAGGAGGGTTTGGTGGTGCTTGAAATCTTTGGATAGTGTTTGAAAATTGAAACGATGAGGGAAAAATATGCTGTTTAAGATGAGATTTAACTAAAATGGGATGGATTTTATTAACGATTTGATTAGAATTGGTAATCATGATTAAGAATAGAAATTGGGGTATATTTGAATTTTTTTCAGTAAAAGTAGGTGTGCTGTCAAATTAAACCACAAAAAAGTAAAAAAAATCCACCCTCGTTTCAAAATGGGCTTTCCGATTCAACTGTGAAACCATATTCCAGGAAGCTACAATTTAAAATGGGGAATTAATTAACCCCACCCCACCCCCACCCCCCCACACACACACACACATTTCATCCCCATCCCCATCCCCATCCCCATCCCAACCTAACCTTTAAAAAAATTCAAAAAAATTAAAACGTTTTTTTTGGAGATTATACCCCCACCCCCTTAGGATTCACCCCAAAATTGTGACTAAGAGTGTGTTTGGTGCATATTAAAATGAGAGAATGCATTTTTTTGAAGTGATGTGATGAGCAATATGTGGTTGGAAAAAGAATGAAAAGTTATTGATGTGATGGAAAATATTATTTTATTGAAGAATGCGTGGTTGAAAATGAGTAGAAAAATGAGAATGAAAAAAATAATGTGGTTGTGACATTTTTTTCAAAGACGTGTAATATGTGACTAACTATGATCAAATTTATTTTCAAACGTGACTATATGTGACTTATCTCTAGTGTGTCTTTATGTGATGAGGTTAATCTTAACCGTGACGATATGTGATCAAGTCATAATCAACACGAAATTGGTCACAAATAGTCACAAATCACAAATTTTGTAGGTTGAAACTTTTTATCGGTCACAAATTATTAAATTAATTGATCGCGACTTTGTCACAAATCTCACATTTTATAGGTCACTAATTTATCATCGATAAAAAAATTCTCAAATTATTTGATCACAACTTCTTGTTGGTCACCAATTATCAAATTAATTGATCATAATTATTTTCTTGACAAATTATTAAATGAATATGTCACAACTTGATTCTCCGTCACAAATTATTCAATTAATTAGTCATAACTATTTTCTAGATCACAAATTATTGAATTAATGGCTATATCACAAGTTATCAAATGAAAACACAATTAATCAATTAAATGATCACAAATTATCATTTTATCTCCCTCACCTAACACCACTCCATTCACCATGCCAATGCCAATGCCAATACCACTACCATAACCCACCACCACAACTACCACCAACACTTTCAAACCACCACACCACCACCACATGATGTAGATCAATGGATCCACACACCATCCACAGATTCGTACACACCACACACAATCCATCGCTCAGATCTGCACAACCACGGCTATGAAAACACCACCGCACAGGCGCTCTACACAACCACATGAAATCACATACCAGCAACGAAAACACCACCACACAAACGCTATGTACAGCAGCACACATGTCATATCTACCCACCACGGCACAAAAGCCTCTACATAGCAGTGAAGACTACTGGAGCGTCGCTTTTGTCACTACTAACGGAGGCTGAACAATGATGAAGATAGACGAAGACAGAGGCACCACTATATAGCGACATCGCGTCGATCACAGAACTGCACAACGACTTCTTAGAGATGATGTTTGCTTCATAGCGACGTTGCTGCAGTGAGTCATCGTCGGTGTTGGCGACGGTATCGCTAATGGTGGTTTGTGATTGAGAGAAGGGAGAGAATATAAAGTGAGGAAAAAGAGATTAGAGAGAGAAAAGATAGGGAAAGATTATTAGGATTTGGAAATGAAGTTGGGTTAGGAAATATGGAGATTAAGCCTCTGTTTAGTATACATTAAAAATTTTATTCTCATTCTTCTACTCATTTTTAACCATACATTTTTCATTAAAATAATATTACACGTAAATCCAAATTTTTTTCTTATTTTTTAAGTACACGTTCTTCATCAATCTATTATTCCAAAATGCATTCTTCTCTAAAAATGGGGCTTAAAAAATTTTATTCTCATTCTTCTACTCATTTTTAACCATACATTTTTCATTAAAATAATATTTTCCATCACATCAATAACTTTTCCTTCTTTTTCAATCACACATTCTCCATCAATTTACAATTTCATAATACATTCTTTCAAAATAATGTGGCTCAAACACATCCTAAATTTAATTTTATATTATTATTAATAATATTTAAAAGATGAATTATCACCTGATTATTGAAGAAAAACTATTTAGATTTGATTTTTGAAATTGAAACTTTAAAGGTAGGGTTTGGGTTAATTTTCCCATTTAATATTGGGCTGACCCATTTAATTCTAGGGCTAACAGATTATTTGAAGGACTGATGATACTACATTTAGGGTGTGTTTGGGAGAGATTCTCCCATTCTATAGTAAATCAATTCTCATTTTCAACCACACAATTTTCAATAAAATAATATTTTTCATCACATCAATAATTTTTTCTTCTTTTTCAACTACACATTTCCCATCATATCACTATTATTGCCCCAAAAATCCCTCCCAANATGAGCTTAAGGGCCTGTTTGGTTTGGATTTTACAATTCTACAGTAAATCAATTCTCATTTTTCAACCACACATTCTTCAATAAAATAATATTTTACATCACATCAATAATTTTTTCTTCTTTTTCAACTACACATTTCCCATCATATCACTATTATTGCCCCAAAAATCCCTCCCAAACAAGCTCTAAGTCCCGGAGCCCTATTCCTTAATAATTCAAAAAAATTCAAACTTTTTTCTACACATCACTACTCAAAAGTAGTCCATAAAGTTTTAGGGTCTGTTTGACATAGTTTTTGTTTCGTAGAAAAGTTTTTGTAGAAAGTTACATCAATTTTTATTTGGAAACTAATTTTTTTAAACATTTTTTATTTCGAAAGTGCTTTTAGAGGAAATCAAATTGGATCAACTTCCTCTAAAATTTCCTCTAAAAGTTCTTCTAAGTTCTAACTGCCAAAAACACTTTCATAAAATTAGTCAAATCGGTCCAAAAATAGCTTTTGGATCTCGAAAGCTCGTTTGGCTTTTCAAAAACCATGTCAACAGGCCCTTGTAACATCTATATAGGCTTTTAAAATTCATTGAAATCATAATTGATGACACCCTAGGATTGAGCTTTTTTTCAAGTTCTAATGTCATTCTATTTCGAAGTAGGGACGGACCTTCTCAACCCCTATTATTAATGCATTAGACTTAGGGAGTGTATTTAATGTAGAATTTTGAAGTTTTTGGTCCCTAGTCGAGGTTGGAATTGGAAATCTACAATGTCCAATTCCGTACAGAATCAAGTGACTCCTCGATTAGTTCGTAAAGTTTAGTTGTAACATATTACGAAGGTGATCAGCTAAGTTTAAGTTTCATAAGCAATACCTGTCTCATAATGCGAATTAGACAATACAATAAATGAATATTTTACGTACATTTCTTTCCGGTTATTTACCGTCTAATATATCAAATTGGTTATAAAGAATGTATCTAGAAAAGCAGAATTCATATAAAGCACAGTTTATAGCTTAATCTATGGACTAGAAGGAAAAAAAAAAAAAAAACAGACCAAGAAACCAGAATTGAAAAGAACTACCAGCATGTTCCGCCCGTTTAAAAGCATGTGATTTCCGATTTTTTGGGTCGCATACTGCACAAATAAACACTTCAAAAGATGCTTTTAAACGGCGAAATGTGCTTTAACTCGAGGCAGGGAAAGGGAAGAGAAAATATTGCACACAGACATGTAACACACCAACTAAAAAAAAAAAACTGGGCAAAGGATGTTTAGTATATGAACAGTAAGAGCACTGCAGAAGCCATTTTCAATCCTAGCCATTTCTTTCTTTTTCCTCCATCACTCTTTTGATCTGCACTTGTTCCTTTGCTACTGGCACTGGGATTCCCTTTTAAGTAAAGTCATGAAAAATAATTAAATAAAATAGATCTTAAAAAATATGACAGATTTATAAGAATTTGATCAATTCTTACCCACAGGAGTTGCTGTGCTGTTACTTTTCTTGCCACTGTTTGCAAAATCTTGAAATACCTTGGCATCTGGTGAGTTTGGTGCCAAATGCAGCAGAGCTGGATCAATAACAGCATAAATTTATAGCCATTAGTATGGTCATGTAAACAAATTAAGGACTGCACAAGTGGCGCGCGCTCTTTTGTGTCGGGACTAAAAAGTATTAAAAGAAGAAAAAGCAAGAAGCTAAAATCTTGGATATTATTACCAGATGCTATGCTAACTACCGGTACTTACTTGGGCAGTTGGATATATCAGCGGGTGCCTGGCACTGAGTAGGAAGGCCTAAAGCTAGTGTAGCATTGATTTTAAGGCCAAGACTGGGATCATTTCTATCCTTGATCAAGATGCAGATGCATTCGGGGCTCTTCTGAAGAACTTGTTTAAATCCAGTACAGCAGTCCTTTGTTGGAGCTTTAGCATCACCACTAACATATGTAAGGCACGTGGCTAGCCCGACTAGCTGATTGGCACATTGCTCTTTGTCTTTGGCCAAGTCTGCCCTTGCTGAACCAAACAAGAAGAAGATCAAAATGCATTGGAGGACTCCCATTGGTGCCGCATATTTGGAATCCATTGTGATATATAGAGAGAGAGAGAAGATATAGGTAAATAAATATAGAGATGTTTAGGGTGGAGATTATACAGGTAGGTAATGACTATTGTGAATTGCTTGTGACATGTTTTATGGACGAGTACAAGAAGAACTGAAAATGAGAGGTGACAAATAATTAATTCCTTTCGCTATTGTTACGGTTGACACCCGTCAATACACAAAAATTTACGAAAAAAAAAAATGGGAAAAATGATTTTTTAGAATGTATGATTAAAAATAAATGAGAGGGAAGTAGTTTTTAATATGTATGATTAAAAATTATTTTTTAAAATGTATGATTCTATTCTTTGCTACTTTAAAATGAAACATTCAGCACCTATTTAGTATACATTAAAATTTTCATTCTCATTCTTATACTCATTTTCAACCACACATTCTTCAATAAAATAATATTTTCCGTCGTATCAATAATTTTTCCTTATTCATTTGAACTACTGAATCATATATAGTCACTCATAATTGCACTTTACGCTATGTCCACAGACGTCGCACACAAAGCTACAGTTGAAATTTGATGCTATTTGGTAACATATTTGCAGTGGATTAAGAAATTATTGTAATATGCATCTTGCGACATAATTTATTTATCTTATTTTTACTAGATATTGAAAATCAATTTATCATGTTAATTCACTATTTTTTAACAATATGTTATGGGAAGAATTGGAATCGATAATTTGGGTTCGGGTTCGGGTTTGGGTTTGGTGCCAATAAATACGTGAAATCGAGTGGTTTCATTTATGAAATATTCGAACAAAAATTGATTGAGAGGAGTGAGTATGCAAAAATAATTGTAGACGTTTCATTGAATCTGAGTCGTTGGGATCATTAAATTGGGGTCGGGGTTGCCCATTTGCCATTTGGACCATTTCCTCATCTTACAGAGTAAACGTGTTTATCTTCTCAATCACAAATCTTCAATTCGTACGGATTCTACATAGTTATACAGATGTAGACTAATCAATACAAATTGATCAGTAAAAAAAAAATGTAAAAATCGAGACTATTCAGATATGCATGACCTAGCACATATTTAGGGCCCGTTTGATAGGGATTAAAATCGGATTAAAATTGAAAAATTAGCCGTTATTGTTAACTTTTATTAGATGAGTGGGGCCCAATAACGGCCATATTTTCAATTTTAATTGGATTTTAATCCGTACCAAACGGGGCCTAAGTGTCAAACAAAAACAAGTCAGCAATTTTTGCAGAGAAAGAAATCTCGATGAGTAAATCAAGAACCTTGAATTTGAATTAGCATGGTCTTTTCAATTTGTTTGGCGAGCCATACTAGAATAAAAATGATAGTACTGTGATCGAATTGGAACAAATCAAAATTCGGTGACTAACATGAAACAAACCAGTAAGTTGACTGAACTCCAATGAAAATTCCACATAGTTTAAAAGGCTTAATCGCACTAAACGTTCCTACGTTTGGCATGTAGTGTGCAAAACGTCCATATGTTTCAATTTTTTGCATTTTCACCATATTTCAACGTTTCATTACGGAAAATGTCATTTTCAACTATTTTTAACGTAAAATGACCAATATACCCTTCTATATAAATAAAACAAAAAATAAAAGAAAAGAAAAATAAAGAATGAATTGCAATCTTACTCCTAAACTTTTTTAAATATGCAAATGCATCCAAAATTTATGAAAATATTAAAAATAACAAAAAACTCTTTCTCTTCATTTTTCTTCTCTGACTTATTTTCCCTCTTAAATTTCTCACTCTCCCACCATAACGCCCTCTAAACATATTTTTTCCCCCTGATTTCATCCCTCTATTTTTTTGAGGCCATATTTACTTCGTTCTCGAATTTACTTAACATCTAATTTTTCTTTTTTAAGAAGTGTTCGACTAATACAATCCGTATCATGAACATATTAATTTACGTAAAATCGTCTGATAACTAAAGTGTTTGTGTTTCTGTGTATATTAATTTACGTAAAATCGTCTCAATTTCAAAGTTAGTAATTTAAAAAATGAATTAGTCCATATGATCATCTGAACTATTAAACTTTGCGAGTGAATTAACATAAACGTCTAAAAGATATAAAAAAATTTGTTCGACTAATATGATAGTTAAAATGTATATAAAAAAATAAAATATATAATTGATTTTTGCAGAAAAATTGAGAAAATGCAGTAACTTGTGGTGTTGATGTATTTCCAACTCCCAACTGTACAACGTTATTAAAATCATGTTGCAATTAATGTTGGTCCATCTGTCTATACACCACATGGCTATTAATAGCGTCCATTAATTGGGGTTAAAAAATGTATCACACGTGTAATATACAAATAATCTGATTTTGAGGTGGTTCGACCTCTTTATGGTACGTCGTTCAAAATATACGGGTTCGTTGGACAGAGTTTCTATTTTTTGTAAAAATAAAAAAATAAAAAAATATGAATAAGCTATTTTAGATCAATTCTTATAAAAATATTCAAAATTTTTTATTTTTATTTTTCAACGTCAAATGAAACTTATGTATAGTTATGATATTGATCTACTAGAAATTTTTTTTTTTATTTGTAAGTTTGGCTCTAGGAAAATATGTATTAAATATAAATAATAAGCGAAAACGTCTCATGACATGAATTCAAATACTCGACTATACTCAACAATAAATTAAATAGAATTTAGGAACTATCTAGGTATATAATTCAATGAACAGATATAGTAACGATTGTTTGATTCATATATAAATAAACGAATTGATTATTTCATATTGGCCCTTAGCATTATTTCTAGGAGCAATAAATTCTCATTCATTATGCATAGCATAAAAAACATATAATAATTCAAAATGCTAATGTCTTATGAAACAAGTAGGTGTTCCTCAGTAACGCAGCTTATCAAGTAATGAAGTTGTGGGCTAGGCCACTCTTGGCATCATAAAGCGCCAATTTTTTTAGGGAACAATACAAAAGTCCTACATATTAAGTTTACAT
>CAIGRR010028543.1:0-10527 GCA_903798365.1 Fraxinus sp. 1973-6204
TGCGGCATATTTTCAGCGAACAACAGTGTCGTTTCAGATTAATTGAGAGCCTCGGAGATGGTCCTCTGAGTGGAGAGCTTCAACTCATTTCTTCATTTCTTTAGGCAGTGTTTCAGCCCAAGTGTATTGCTTCATTAATTGAGGCAGTGCCTTGATTTAGCTTCGGTGGTTTGCATAATTTCTTTGCATTTTGCCCACTTGGGTCTTTGTTAACTTTTCTGTTGATTCTCTACCCACGTAGATTCCTACGTGGCATTTTGACTTTGAGCCTTGGCGGCGAGGCGTAACAATAGTCCCCCAAACCTAGACATGTTTATTTATATAATGCATAGACTTGAATGTAAATAAAATTTTAGCAATGGGTAGTTTTCATCATACCATAATATCTCCAATGTACATGACTTGTGTAGACCTCCTAACAGTGTTGTTTTGAACTCATATACTTAGAGGTATTTCACTTTCTGAAAAATTTAGGGAAAGCTCAGAAAGCAGGGGAATTTCGAGGTTGGCTTGTCTGAAGTGCCTTAGCAAAGTTGAAGCTTCATTCGAACTGGCTGAAGAGGAGTGAGTCTGGCCCTTATTGGGCTTTAGAACTGATAATTACAAGGAACTTTGACTTTAATATGGTTGAGCGACACGAGACATCCGTAATTATTGTGCACAAATGATATGCTGTCGTGGTGCATTTTCACGAAAAAACAGTTAAGTCAATTCAACTTCCTCTACATGCAACCGTCGCTGCATTTAATGCGTAATGATGGCGTCTCGCACACATTTTCGCAGACGCTCTAATCTGGGTCGTAGATGACGAAGCGGCAGACGTGATGAGTGGCTTAGATTTAATCTTCAAACGAACAGTCAGATGACCCGAATCGACATCCAACTGCTGGGATTAAGAAGCCCTACCTATAAAAGGAAAACACTTATAGGAAAAATTACCTTACTTTTCACGAATCTCAGCATTAACATTCTTCAAGCTTTCACAGGAATCTGAAAGTGTTAACTTCAGTGATTTTGGCAAGTGGTTCAACCCCTACCCATTTGGTAAAATATTCAATGGCGACAATTGCAAAGCTCAAATTTCCTCTTCCTTTGGGAAGAGGTCCTATAAGATCAATTTCCTATTTAGCAAGTGGCCAGGGCTGGATACAACATTTAGTTATTGGGAAGGTTGCCTCTGTATAGTTGCAAAACATTGACATTTATCACATTTTCTAATAAACTATTGCGCATCCTTTTTTAAGGTGGGCTAACAATATCCTTGCCTCAAAACTAATGCTTGGTCCTTGAGGAAGGATATAATTGGCTTCATCCATAATAGAGTATCCTCGACACACATTATCACTTCGCTAGTGCCAGTGGAGGGTTTGGGAAGATGCTCTATGGGCACCACAATGAGTAGTTTTGAATCTTTACTGCTCGCTAATTTTGATAGGACGTTGGCATGAACATTTTTCGTGCATGAAATTTATACGAGCTCGAATCTTTTGAAAGAGGGGATGAATTCCATAACCAAATTCAAGTACACATCCATATACTTATCTCTAGCTGAAAAATTGCTATGTACCTAACTTACTACCAGCTGGAATCGCTATTGATAGTGAGTCTCTTCGCTTGCATTTCTTTGGCTAGTCTAAGGCCAGCGAGGAGGGCTTCATATTCTACTGCATTATTGGTGGCTTTGAAACTGAACTATACAGCACAAATAAGCTTATGTCCTTCTGGACTAACAAGTACCACGCCTGTTCCTGACTCTGTTTTCTCGGACGATCCATCCACAAAGAGGCTCCATGTTGGAGGTTCCGCAGGTTCCATCTTATTTCTGGAATAGGAATGAATTCAGCCACAAAGTCTGCAAGGGCCTGCCCCTTGATGGTAGCCCTTGGTTTAAACATGATGTCAAATGAATTGAGTTCCATAGCCCATTTTAGTAACATTTTCGAAGCATCGAGCTTTTGCAGAACTTGCTTGAGGGGGAAATTTGTCAACACCTGAATAGTGTGACTGTGAGCCTGGAAATATGGTCTTAATTTTCGAAAAGTTATCACCAAAGAGAGGGATAGCTTCTTCATGTTTGGATAGCGAGTCTCCAATGTCAAAAGTGTTTTGCTCACGTAGTAGACGAGCAGTTGGTGATCATTTTCCTCCCTTATCAAAACCGAATTGATGGCATCAGTGGTTACTGTCAAATATAACTGCAATGGCTTGTTGGACATGGGCTTGGAGAGGAGATGAGCATGTCCCAAGTGCTTCTTCAGCTTCTGGAGGGTTTCATTGCATTCCTTTATCTATTGGAACTTACTCTCTCCTTTGAGAATTTTGAAGAAAGGCAGACACTTGTTTGCTGCCTTAGAGACTAAGCGATTTAAGGCAGCTACATGTTCGATAAAGCTTTGTACCTCTTTATGTTTCTGAGGTGACCTCATGTGTGTTAAAGTTTTAACCTTTTCGGGGTTAGCTTCAATGCTTCTTTAGTTGACGATGTAGCCCAAGACTTTCCATAAGCAAATCCAAATGCACATTTTAAAGGATTGAGCTTCATCCGGTATATCCTCGAGATTTGAAATATTTCATTAAGGTTCTTAACATGATCCCGTGCCTTTCGGCTCTTCACCAGCATATCGCCTACATAGATCTCCATGATTTTCCTAATTAGATCAGCGAACATTTTGTTGACAAGTCTTTGGTGGGTGTTCCCATCATTTTTCAACCCGAAAGGCATGACCTTGTAGCAATAAAGACCATTGTCTGTGATGAAGAAAGTATGTTCTTCATCTACTGGGAACACTGGGATTTGGTTGTATCCGAAATATGTGTCCATGAAGCTAAGAAGTTCGTGTCTGGTAGTCGAATCCACAAGTTAGTCTATTCTGGGTAATGGAAAGTTACCCTTTCGGACAAGCTTGGTTTAAGTTTGAAAAATCTACACAAACCCTCCACTTTTCGTTGTGCTTTTTTACCAATACTAGGTTAGAGACCCATTTAGGATACACTGACACCCGGATGAATCAATTGTCGATTAAGTTCTTAACTTCATATTTGAGAGCTTCATATCTCTCTGGGTTGAGAGCTCTTCTTTTTTGTCTGTGTGTCATGACATTTAGGTCAATACTCAAATGATGACAACTGATCATTGGGTCAATGCCAACTATGTCTTCGTGTTTCCAAATAAAGACATCGAGATTTTTTAATAAGAAGCGTTTAGCTCCTCCTTAACTTTTATGGGCAGATTTCTTCCAACCTGTAATCATTTGGAGGAGTCATGTGAGTCTACTGGGAAGCTCTCCAATCTTTCCATAAGTGCTGTCTAAGGCTCGTAATCAATGATGTTAGGATCCAGCTCCTCTAAACTAATTGTTTCTTCAGCAGCTCTTCCTTCTTCGGGGATGGTCTGTTCTTCACAGATAGCCTCTTCTTCAAAGGTATGTATAACTCCAGAGATGGGCTCCTCTTCAGAGGCATCCGCTATTTCGACATCTTTCCCTTGTTCTTGATTTTTCCTTTTGTTCAGAGACATCGTCAATGTCATTGTCTGTAGTGATCACATTGACGTTTCTTGGTTCGGCTTTCCTTAGAGAGTTTGAGTAATATTCCATTGCGCTTCTTTGATCACCCCGAACCGTCGCAATTCCATTTTCCGTTCATGCATAAATGATGAATGGAAGTGACAGCCCAGAGTTACTTAAATTCCTTCGAGGTTGGCCTCTCTAATACTTCGTGGTAACCGGAGCGATTATCAACCACCAAAGATTTCATGAAGTGGCAAACAGTCAAGGGTGCAATCCCTATCTCTATTGTTAGAGAGATCTTACCCCTTGGGATGATGCTATCTTCCGCGAAACCGTATAAGAGAAAACTCATCGTGGTCAGATCATGGTCAACTTTCATCTTATCAAAAGTGGTTCCAAAAATGATGTTAACCAAGCTTCCATAATCCACTAAGGCCATTACAGGCCACGACGACCCTCACCACTAGTGCGTCACGGTGTGCATAATGCACACCTATTGTATCTTCTTGAGTAAATGTGATTGGTGAAATTGTTCTTTCAACAGGGGCTCGGTTAACTATGAAACTTGTCATAGGAGGGTAATTTTCTTCCCTGGCATAATTTCTTTGTGAATTCTTAGATTCCTCCCCAATATATGGGCCATTGTATCAATTTCGATGATGGGCTCCTGGCCATCAATTGTTGGGGGCTTCGTCTTTACTTTTGTTCGTCTCTAAGTCTTTCAGCATCGTTGTCCCTTCTCCTTGGGGCATCGTTCCTGTTGGGGATATTGGCTCAACATTCCCAGGCTGTTAAGTCTGTTTAGGAGGAGCGTCTCTTCGAGGACGCCTGCCTCTCCCTTGATTTGTGTCCTAGAGGTGCCTCGCGATATCCCAATAGTCTTTCGTAATGTGGTTATAAGAGAGATGATACGTACAATAAATGGGCTCTTCGTCCCTATTTCTAGGTTCGACGCCTCGTCATCTATCCCTCCCTCTTTATGGGTACCTCTGGTAGGGTTGGCCTTGATGCATTTCTGCACAAGGGTTTACTTCCCCACAAGCTAAAGTAGGTACTGCATTGAGTGTCACTGTGGTTAGCGCTTGTCCATGATTGAAAGGGGTCTGATGATCCATCAAATGGGAGGTAGGACATTTTTCCCTTTGCATTTGTGGAGGGAGAGTCCTTGGCTTGCCATGTTCCTATGATCTCTCAATTCTTTATTGAAGATTTCGCACCTTATCTTTTTCAGTATGACATCATAAGTAGTAGGGTCATTGTTCTGCACATCCCTCCAAAAGAGAGAGTTCATGTCCAAACTCCTCTTAAGGCAGTTAGAGCTTCCCTATATGATACTTGTACACAATAGGTCATCTAATCAGTGAAGTGGGACAAGAAATTTTTCAGAGACTCGCCCTGCTATTATTGCATGTCTTGCAGGCGTTGAATTGGTCTTTCGCCTTCTTTACTGGTAGCGAAGCCCTTTAGAAACGTCCTTTTAAAGTCTGGCCAACTCCGGATGCTTTCTCTGGCAATCTGGTGTACCAGATTTCGGCTGCTCCACTTAGGGTCAAGTGGAAGGCTCTACACTTAATGGCTGGGTGGGTGGCTCTCTTCAGATTCATGTGGGTTTTCAAGCTGTTGAGATGCTTCGTTGGGTCACCTCTCCCACCATTCTTTGAAATTATGGGGAATGTAAAGTGGTTCAGCATGGGGACGTTCCTAATGACTTACGAAAATGGTGAATGATCATCGTTGTCGTCAAGTTCGTAAGACCTCTATGGCTCATCAAAACCCTTATCCTCCCTATAGTGAGTTTGCAAAAGTGAATGGGAAGGTTTTGCTTCACTTCTGGCCCGATCCCTCCTTTCACACCTATTTCTAGGGGGAGGAATCCGACGCTCTTCGTGGTAAACTGGTTTTTTTTGTCTTTTGAACCGAAGAGGTTCATGTTGCCTACTTCTAAGTACATAAGGGGATTGAGCTTGCCTATTTCTAGGCAACCCTGGGCTCAGCCTATCAAAGACACTTGTTGACCTCTGAGGCAAGTCTTCTGGCACATAGTTTGGAGGAAAATGAAATGGAGTCTCATGAGGTCGTTCCGAGGCCTAGTTAGTTGAGGTGTCAACTTCGACCTTCCTTTCTTGGGGGGCTTCCATCATGTTCTCATGGTACCCTGCTATATGGCTTTGAACTTCTTCTTCCTCATGGTAGTATTGTGGAGGGTCTTGGAATACGTTTCCAAGGGTTGCGTATGGAAGAACTAGATATCCTTCTCGACCCTGCATGCTCATCAACAGCTCATGCATAGCTCTGTTCTGTTGGGTTATGTTCCTCATATTGGCAGTCATTGTGGCAACCTCTCTACTGAGTCTAGTTGCTATCCTGTCTCCTCCTTTTGACCCACCTCGTCTATGCTATTGGTGAGGCCTTGGGCGATCAGCTGGGATAGCCTCCGAGGGTTCCCCTTCTTTAGGGTGTTCCCTCGTCCTTTGGGGTGCGTTTTCTTCATTGTTTGAACTCATATCGACAAACACTTCTTTTGACCAAATGTTCATTTCTTCAAAGATCAAATGAGCATAAGATTCATACGGTCATCCCTTGGACTTTCCAACGATTCTTTCTTCAAGAACACTCATTTTTCAAGGATTAGGAAATTCCTTCCAATGTATCTCTTACTGGCTTCTCCACACGAGACTTTCGTGGTTAAATGTATGGTTTCCCACAAACGGCGCTAATTTGTTAACCTCGAAAAATGAGCCAACGGATGCCATGCCCACTCTCGTCACGTCAAGTAAATTTCGGCGCGTTTCTATCAGAGAAACGGTAAGAAATGAGGCAATCTTGAACGCGGGTGGTGCTTTACGGTGAGAGACAAATATGTTCGAGTTCCGGCGGGTGAAACAAAAATGACCACGCTAACAATGATCATCAGCCAAGAACCAAAGCTACTAACCAAATATCTCACTAGAATATGCGGAAGTATAGAAAACAATCGCGTGTGTAAATTGTAAAATTGTCTATTAAGATATTCCCTAACAAGTATGTGTAATGAAAGATGAAAATGCTTGTAAAAGTGTTTGTAAATATTTTTTGCTCATTCCATAAGAATCTCAATTCCAATTTTTCTAACCCCTTCTAAGTTACAAAGGATCTATTTATATTGTCTTGGCCAACATGGTGTTAGTTGGATCAAGACCACGTGAACCACGTGGCCTCATCTCCTTAGTTAATGCTTCACATTATTGTATATTCATACAATTAATACATTGATAAGGGGTCATCCGCCCTATACAATAGGCTGATACCATGACATCCTCTATTACAAGTGTTACATCAATCACTTCTAAAAGATACTCAAATATATTGTAAGAGACGACGTCGGCTTATGAGTTTTGGATGAATTGAGAGTCTCAGAGCTGGTCCCGGAGCTAATCCTCTGAGTGGAGAGTTTAAGCTCCTTTCTTCGTTTCTTTAGGCAGTGTTTTAGCTTAAGTGTAGTGCTTCGTTAGTTGAGAAAGTGTCTCGGTACGAGTTTCGGTAGTTTGCATAATTTCTTTGCATTTTGACCACTTGAGTTTTTGTTGACTTTTCTATTGATTCTCTTTCCACGTGAATTGCTACGTAGCACTTTGACTTTGGGTTTCGGTGGCGAGGCGTAACAGTAATTTTGATCAAGGAGAGCTTGCAATAAAAAAAGGGTTCAACGATGTCCATTTTAGCCATTGTGCTTTCAACTCCGACAGGGTTAGTTTCATTTTTTATTTTTATTTTTCCTTTTTTGGTTAGTTTTTGAAAAAACTTGAATAGAAAAAAGGTATTTGGAAATAAAACTGACCAAGTTGGCAAGTTGTGAATACTTTTTGGAATAAAATGGACCAAGTTGGCAAGTTGTGACTTGTGAGGGTATTAGTCAGATTCTTACAGCACTTTCCTTTACCAGATTTTCTTCGTTATTCTTAAATTCAATATTAAATAATTATATGTAATTTAAATGTAATGCATAATCAGATTCAATGAACTGATTAAAAAACACAAAAACAAATGTAGAAGAATCAAATTTGTGAATCTAACCGCAAGTTTAATATTTCTGAAAAAAAAAAATTGTTTAAAAATAGCATTAAAATGAGATCTTCAACAGTTTTGTTGCAATTCTTTGGACTTTCTAAATGTAGCATTATGTTTGTGGGTGTCGCTAGTGAAAAATACAAACGTTATGTCTTACAATTTTTACGTCTTGGCTCGAAACCAAAAACTTCAGCTATACCAAAATTTGAGTTAATTACTCCAATAGTCACTGAACTTTATCGAGAGTTTCCACGAGGTCACTGAATTTTAAAAACTATGTGGTTAGTCATTGAACTTTCGAAACTGCAACCCCATCTATCACTGAACTTTAAAAATCATCATATTCGTCACTGAACTTTGCAAAAGATTTGTACGGGGTCACTGAACTTTGCAAAAAGTTTCTTAGATGGTCACTGAACTGCAAAGTTTCTTAGATGGTCACTGAACTTTGCAATTCAATGACCATTTGGGAAACTTTTTGCAAAGTTCAGTGACGAATGGAGTGATTTTTAAAGTTCAGTGATGGATGTGTTTGCAATTTCGAAAGTTCAGTGACTAACCACGTAGTTTTTAAAATTCAGTGATCTCGTGGAAACTTTCGGTAAAGTTTAATGACTATTGGGGTAATTAACCACCAAAATTTAGGCTAACACGGGAATAAGGAACAATGTTGGAATCAACCTTTTTCCTCCCATCAAAACGAAATAAAAAATGTCAAAGATCGAGAATATTAACAATGACAAGAAATTAAGACCTACAAAAATACATTTTCATTTTATTCCAAGTTCAAATACTAAACAGGGATTCAAGTCCATAACTATCCTGCATTTCAAGTACATTACTGTATGACTCAACTGTAGGTGAGGGTATATCCTCTGGATCCCTAGTGGGTTTAACCCACCTACGATGGAAATTACGTTCAAGTCCCTTATTTTCCAATTGGTACCAATTATGAGGAATTCTCAATTCATCCACAAGCATATTGCAATCTTTATTCACCAATACAACATCCCTTCTAGCATCTGATCTAAATGTCGTTGTGCTGTCGAGAAATCCATCGGCTAAATGAAGATATGTTTCGAGCATATGAATTCCCATTAAATTCAACCCTTTCTTTAGATATGGAGATGATCTTATATCGAGTTTAAGTTCTACTCCCACGTGAGTGTATACCCACTCCAATGTACCCGTAATATCATCAAACCTTTGTAGACTCTCGTTGANTATACCCACTCCAATGTACCCGTAATATCATCAAACCTTTGTAGACTCTCGTTGAAGATTATACCTGGCATTCTTGGGACGACATCCTGATTTATTGTCAGGCGTAAAGTCTTGACACCCATTTGATAAAGTTCGTCCCGGAAGGCAATGTTGCCTACTCGGGGTGCTGCAAACGATATGATGCTGATCGGAAGGCCGGGGAAATTTTTTGCAGCTTCGTATGCATTAAGAAGTGCCAGTGCACCACCGAGACTATGGCCTGTGATCGTTAGGCTAACTTCTTCACCTCTTCCCTTGTAGTAATTCACTAGTTTCTTAACTTCTCTCATGACTTGTTCTGAGGCACTAGACTTATTGTACCTAGTGGACTCACTCTTAGATGTATACATGCTAAGAAACCCATGTTCCACTTTCGCTTCTCCTTGTCCGATTGACTCTAATTTCCTCTGCATATTATCGTACCATTCCGATGGTGCAACTGTACCACGCCATGCCACAACAATGTCACGTCGTCCAATTCGTCGTGTTTCTTGATCGTCGCTCACTGCCACAAACCCAATCCAGTTTGAATCTTTGCTCCAAGTATCAGCAAATCTTGATCTCTCCAACCATTTAGGCAAATCTATTTTCGACATAGCGTATACGTATTTTGTGACCTTATAACCACTTTCGGTAAGGCCTAACTTTCCGAAAAGTTTTCTTTGATTGTACCGACAGCTTCCGCAATACTCAGAGAACGAGTCGAAGTCGAATGCATCATAGGTTGCTTGTGCAAATTCTCCATATTTGATTATTTCTCTTCTAAGCCAAGGATGAAGTGGATCAAGAAGATTATTCCAGTCGTTACAACCATGTATTTCTTGCCATTTTTCCGATATATCTTCCTTAGGAGACATTGTTGGAGTATCGTGCTTATCTTCAATTCTTGGTACATTCGAAGGATGATAATTAAGGTTTCTTTCAATGTGCAGATGTAACATGTTAGACAATGATTCAGCCAGTTTAATGGTCTTGTTGGAAGATTTTAGACTTGGGTGAGTTTCAAAAGGGGAATTTTGATAGGCATGGATTGATGATATGGAGAACCCATTTTTGGTGGCGGTGGCGGGGTGGCGGTGATGGTGGTGGAGCTGAAGGATTGCTTTTGAGGTTGCGGCAGCCATTTGAGTAGTTTTTTCTCAGCCTCAAGAAGGATACAGTATATATATATAGGTGCAATTTTGCGGTGGAGACTTTGAAACAATATGTATCGTTTGATAATTGACCGTGGCTGATTCAACTTTATTCACGCGTTGGCCAGGACTTGGGGGTTTAAGCGGACCAGGTAAGAAATTTCGACTTATTTTGAACTTCAAAGGTTGACTTTTTAACACCGAAAGAAATTTTCTTCTTAATAATATTCAAAATTTAAATGCTTGTTAAATAATTTTCTTCTGCCTACAGAAGAAAAAGCCTGCACCGAGGAAAATTCCACGTGAGATTACACATTGGTCATCCATGTGCAGGGTCGGACGCAGACAAAAAAAAGTTAGGGGGCACAATCGAACTTGCAAAGAAGTTGAGAGAAATTTTACACTCGAAAATTTACGTCCAAAAAAAATTATACCCCATATAATTTTGCATCCAAAAATTTACATGAGATATGACTTTTTCGGATGTAAAATTTCGAGAGTTTTTTATGTCATATTTCATATAAAGTTCCCTAATAAAATGATGAAAATTACATTGAGAAATTTGTGTCGCAAAA
>CAIGRR010028574.1:0-16185 GCA_903798365.1 Fraxinus sp. 1973-6204
CTGTTTTCCTAGGTAAGGGTGTGTCACCATAAGTGAGTTCCTCTTGAAGGCTGGGCTTCGTCTACCTTTTCATCCATTTTTTCGAGCCATCCTTAGGCTGTACGGACTTTCTCCCACTTAATTAATACCCAATGGCTGGGCCCAGCTCGTAGGGTCATACTTTCTCTGGAAAGAGACTTCATTAGGTGAAGACATACTCATTCACATCTTCCAAAGAGTCTATCAGCCTAGGTCTGTGGACAAGGGAGATTCAAAAGGGTGGTATTCCTTATGACCTTGGGAAGGGCATTCTTCTTTTGTACATGGCCTTCCATCCTCCATTAAATGGTGGAAGGAAACCTGGTTCTGAGTTCTGGGGAAGTGGCAGGAGTATGAGGGTGACATCGTCCCTCATGTTAAAGTTTCGACCTCCTACTCCGAACCCAGTGAGTCTCTGCACTTTGTTTTCTGCCTCTTGCTCCATTCCTTTAAAACTTACTTGCTGACGCATGGTCTATTCTCTTACAGGGTCGGTTGAACGCTTTAATTTTGACAGGAGCGACTGGGATACTTTGTCGAGGTATACCGTCGACCCTTATCCGAACGCGATTTTAACCGTTTAGTCGCTCCCCAACGCTTCCATGAGGATCTTGGCTTGATGGTTCGACATGGTATGTCAGCCGTTATCTACTAATTCCTATGATTTATGTTACTTGCTGATGTTTGATCTTACGTGTTTTCTTTTCAATTAGATAATTTTGAAAAGAGGAAGATCCCCACTCCCGACATGGCCACCATTCTTGCTGCCAGCTCGACGGTCGGTAGAAAGGGCATAAAGCCCTCCTCCATTGGGGGAAGGCATTTGAGGGATAAACTCAAAAATGTCAGCAAGGAAGCTGCATCTTAAGATGAGAGAGCGCCCCTTCTGCAGATAAGGGGAAAAAGGCAGTTGTTGAGGAGCCTAAAAAGAAAGTTCGTGTTTACACCACTAGGGCGGGCAGTTCCTCCGACATTCCTCCACCTCATTCAGAGGTTCCAACTAGGGAAAAATTGTTGGTAGCCTCTATCGTTGCAGCCAGTAGAGGGCAGAAGCACCTTGCCATGGTGAAACCCTCGAGGCAGGAGCCTGTAAAGAAAAGCAAAACCTCAAGTGGTTTTGTTAACCCATGGAAAGCAGCTTCGGCTAAGCTGACCACTGAGTTAGAACCTCAGGCCCTCGCCTGTTGCCTCCTGAAACCCAGACTGCTACAACAACTTTCCACACGTTCTGGACCAAAAAATGGCAGAACTTCATCAAAACCAGTGACGCTATGGACGTTGTCTCCACTATGGTCACCCAGGCGATGAGGTCGTATGGCATGGCCATTGAAATGGATGCCCTCTTCAAGATGCTCCAAAAAAAAAATAGGGAGTTCGTGGGTAAAGCTTCCCAAGCTGAAGAGTTGGCTGCTAAGGCTGAGGCAAAGGCTGAGGCCTTAAAGAAGAAGGAGGCTGAGGATTCGGTGAAACTCGCTTTTGCACTGGCGGAAATTGAGACTTTAAAGAAAGAGGTCCACCTTTCACAAGGTCAAGTGGCCTCTTTAACGAAGCGTGTGGAGAATTCCGATGCTCACCAAAAACTGGCTGCCGAAGCCCTCGAAAAAGCCTACAAAGAAAAATTCGATCTCACGGGACAGGTGGAGGAGCTAAACATCAAAGTAGATGGCTTGATGGAGGAAGTTGAAACTATTTAGAAGGATACTGACTGTGCCAGCATCGAAGCTGAAGACCACTTCACGGCCAATTTTCATTTGACAGAACATTACCAGCTCTTTAGCCATTATTGGTGGAAATATGCGTATAATGAGGTGGCAGAATAGCTGGAGGATCAGTGCCAGTTTGATACTACTGAGCTCCGGGCTGAATTTTTGGAGGAAGAAGAGGACCAGGAGGAGTCCCAAATCTCAACAGGAGGAGTGAAGGTTTTCGAACTGGATGATAAGGTCGAAGAAGCCACGCTTGTCGAAGCTGGAGCTATAATTCCTTTTGTGCCTCCTCCACTCTAATTGTACTCGCTTTATTTCTAATTCTTATTTGAAGTATAAGGACTTCAGTCCCAGCTTATGTAGTTCAATCCTTTGTTTAATGAAATATACTATTGGTTCCTAGGATTCTTTATTGACGTCGCTTTAGTTCTGATATAGATGTTTAACTTTAACTAAGCTTCACTACATCTTCGTAACTTAGACCTTTAAAGACTGTCGACCTCATCAACATAGTTACTTTAATCACGTGAATTACCTTTAACAAGAATTTCTTGGGCCTAACGAATATTTTTAAGTATGGATAGGTCTAATTTCAACAATTCTCGCCTTATCCATGCCAGACCCTATCATATCTGCCTTGGCTCAACACAAAAAATCCAAGCACTTGGCTCAACACAAAAATTCTGAGGTCACACATTCTATGCCCTCGCGACAGTCGCTGAACCTTTTTAGTTAGTGAGGCTCTTAGCCTTTGGCAATTTAACTTGTAATGATAATAGAGGTTGCGTACCGAATTCAAAGCTATCCACATATTGGATGTCTTACGCCTTTGGCAATTTTTGTGCAGATGTCTTTTCCAAGAATGAGTCTGGATCTCTTTCCATATTTTTAACTCCGTAAGTTGTGCTCTTCAATTTTGATCTGCGATGGTGACATCAGTAGTGTACTGTACCGAGGTTGTGGTGAGCCTCCTATCGGACTGGCCGGGCTGTTAACCATATCATTGCAGAGGTCCTGGAAGGGGTGCATCAGTACACATGTTCTGACGGTTTCGCATGTTTTCAAGGAAACAGTTGTACTAGACCGGTTTCCAATATACGTACGGTCGTTTTTTCATTGAATGCACAACGATGGTTAATTATGGTTGTACGTGATTTATGAGAGAGAAACACACGAGTGGGCTTGTTCGTGAGTCCCACGTGTAGATCTGGATCGTGGGCGAGGAAAACTGTTTAGATTCTACGGTCTAGATCACTTTGGAAGATGAACCTTCCTTATTAACTTGGTTTCAATTTTAACGACTGGGATTCATTCATTATTTTCATAAAAAGCAAAGATGTTGCCGTTTTGATATTACTCTTGTAAAGTTAAACGAAGTTTCACTGTTCATTGAGGGTTTTATGGCAACCAAATCTTTAGATATCCCTGTGCCTTCGTCACCATATTCAAGCAGTGTTTCGTGTGTTTCAGATAATATGGCTCCTAAGAGAGAATACCCTAAGCCAGACATGGCGACCATTCTCAAAGCCACTGCAGGTTCAAGAGCAAAAGTACCAAAACCTTCATCCTCAGGGGCCGTGCAAGCGGGGACAGAACCAGAGTGTCTTATGAAAGATATAGAAAGGAAAGGGATGGAGGGGGACATTCCCAATGAGAATAGGTCTGGGGCTGATAAGGATAAAAAGGTGGCTAAAGAGCCTCCAAAGAGGAATAAACTTACCCATGCCAATGGGTTTTCTAGCGAGATTGGTGTCGTGGTATCCCATGATGATAAAGGGACTCCCAGGCCACCCAAATTGTTGCAAACTTCAATTGATGCCGCAATAAAGAGGCAAATTCAGGTGGCACGCAATAAGGCCGAGGATGCCACCTTGGTAGCCACAGAATCTCTTAAGAAAAATGTAGAAAGGACCCCAAGAAAGTCCGAAAATGTCTTGGGAGGTCGTGATTACCAAATCGCTCTGACGGTACTTGAAATATTGCCTGCTGAAGGTCGAGGTACTACCGAGGTCTTTAATAAATTTTGGACAGAAAAATGGCAAGACTATATGGCTACCTGTGATACAGTAGACCTGACTGCCACTTTTGTGAGCTAAAGCGCCAGGGCTTTCGGAGTAGCCCTTGAATGTTAGGAAGTGTTGGCCGACATTCAAGAAAGGAACAAAGCCTCGTATGAGAGGTCGAATGCCGCCGAGGAGGAGTTGATGAGGGTGAGAGCTGAGGTTGAGGTTGAGGAGCTGAAGGCCCAAAAGGTTGAGGATAAAGTGAAGTTATCATCTGCTTTGGCCAAAGTGGAGGCCATAAAGAAAGAGGTCTATGAGTCGAAATGCGAAGTGGCTTCGCTAACCTGAGGGTGGAGAATTCCAACAATCATCAAAGACTCGCTGCTGAGGCTTTGGAGCAAGCCAACTTCCAATTGGTAAACGCCAAGAGGGCTAATGATTTCATGGAAAAACAGGTAGAGCAGTTACTCAACAAATGTAGGAATTATGAATTGGATGTTGTCGAAGCGGGCGAGATTACGGTGAGAACTTACGTTGCAGAATTCCATCATACTGAGGAGTATCGACGCCTCAGCTTATATTGGAGGAAATATGGCTATAATGAAGTGATCAGCAGGATGGAGAACTATTCCCTGACCTCGACATTTCAGTGCTAAAGGCTGAGTTTATTGAAGAAGGAGTATCTCAGACTCCCGCTAGCGATGAAGTCGTCGAGGTGGTGCCTCAGTCACCTGCTAGCAACGAAGTGGTTGAAGTGGTAATGAAGGAGGGTCTAGAAGAGGAGACAACAACTGTGTTTCCAACTGATGTTCCTGCTTCAGCCACTCCCATAGAGATTGAAATCCTTCCTCCCCAAGAATATGCTAGATTTATCTCGATTGCCATATTTGTAAAGCATTGGGGCCTCCAATTGTATTTACTATTTTAATGCAATACTTTCCTTGATCTATTGTCCCTAGTTTTTACTTTCAATTGGACCTTAGCTAGGTACCATCCACAATATGCTGATTCGAATCTTAACTAAAGTGGGACAAGTTAAACTTAATTTGAGTGAAGTTGACTGAGTTTTTAAATTAAGGTGAATTTGTACCTGATAACACGAGTTGACTAATCGTCCTCAAACGCGACTGAATTAGTTAGAATTTAGGGTGAATTAATTTGAATGACTGTCACTCATTGATGCCTGCTTCCTCACTGTATGGTTCATCCATGCGAAGGCTTCCTCATTGACATTCAATCTTGTCAAAGGAAGGCATGTACTGATGCACGCATCCTCATATGGTGGATGGTTCATCCATGTGAGAGCTTCTTCTTTGACGTTTAACCTTGTCAAAGGAAGGCATGTGCTTTTTGCCTTGGAGTTCGAACTAGGTGGTCCTTTTAGGGACTTCACCCTTTTCTCCGAGGCTTCCTCGCATGGTAAAGTTTCTGCAAGCTTTCTTTTGGACATAATTTTTTTATTTATTTACAAAGGCTGGGAATGACCTTCCAGCAGTAACTTAAATTTACTGGAAATTCATGCGTAAGTGTTCAACATTCCACGAATAAGGTTGGACCTTTCCATCTATGTCTTTACTCCAGTAGGTTCCGGGCCGAACTTCCTTCTCGATACGATAGGGTCCTTCCCAGTTAGGTCCTAAGGTGCCCACCTTTGATTCCTTAGTGGATAGGAATACTCTCCAAAACATCAAATCATTTATTTAGAAGGACTTCTTTTTCACTTTGGCGTTGTAATATCTAGTCATCTTCCTCTGGTATATGGTCGTTTTAACTTGGGAATCATCCCTCCTTTCTTCAAATAGGTCAAGCCCACATCTCTTCATTTCATCATTACATACTTCATTGAAGTGTATCCATCTATGAGATGGGAGACCTACTTCGACAGGGCTCATAGCCTCGGCCCCATATGCCATGGAAAATGGGGTTTTGCCGGTGGCAGTTTGGCTAGTGGTTCGGATTGCCAATAGTACCTGTGGTAACTCCTCCACCTAGGCTCTTTTCGAGGTATCAAGCTTTCTTTTTAGGGTGTATTTGATCATTTTATCCACAGCCCCAACTTGCCCATTGGCCTGGGAGTGATGCGGGGAGGAGAAGTGCTTCTTGATGCCCAATTCCACACACATGTTTCTAACTTTCTCATTGTCAAATTGTTTACCATTGTCAAACACAATCGAGTGTGGGATACATAACCTGCAGATGAGGTTTTTCCAAATAAACTTGGAAGTATTAGCCACAGCGATCTTGGAAAGCGGCTCGACTTCTACCCATTCGGTAAAGCAATCTATAGCAATGATTGCGAATCTAGTACTCACTCTCCCTTTGGGGAGAGGCCCAATTAAGTAAATTTTCCACTTTGCAAATGGCCAAGGGCTGGATAACACGTTCAATTCCTGTGGAGGCTGCCTCGGGATGGTGGCGAAATGTTGGCACTTGTCACATTTCTGAACAAATTGTTGTGTATCCTTTTTCAAGGTGGGCCAGTAGTACCCTTGCCTTAGTACTTTTTATGCTAACGACCACCCTCTATATTGCCACAAATGCCTTTGTGGATTTTTCTGAGCACATAGTTCGCCTGTTTTCCCCCAATGCACCTTAGTAAAGGCAGTGAGAACCCACGCTTATACAATTTATCATCCTAGAGGATAAAGTGAGCAGCCCTTCTTCTGAGCTTTTATACCTCTTCTTTTTCAGAAGGTAGGATCTGATCTTTCAAATAAGATGTAAGGGGCTTCATCCAGAGTGGCGTGTCTTCTACCCACATCACATTTCCACAGACCTCAGTCGAGGATCGAGAAGATGTTCCACGGGAACAACTGTAAGTAATTCAGAATCTTGGCTACTTGCCAGTTTTACTAAAGCATCAGCATGAACGTTGTGAGATCTAGGTATTTGCATCAGTTCGAACCTTTCAAAGGAAGGGATAAGACTCTTTACCGACTTCACATAGGTCGCCATAGTTTTGTCCCTGGCTGAAAAGTTTCCATGAACTTGGCTAACCACCAATTGGGAGTCACTGCTAATGATGAGCCTTTTTACTTACAATTCTTTTGCTAGCCGAAGGCCAGCTAAAAAAGTTTCATATTCTACTGCGTTGTTGGTTACTTTGAAGCCAAACTTTATGGCACATGTTAACTTATACCCTTCCGGACTGACCAGTACGATTCCTGCCCCTGACCCTGTGTCTCCAGAAGACCCATCAACCGAGAGCCTCCATATCTGAGGTTCAACGGGTTCCATGTCTTGTTTAATATTGGGCACGAGGGTGAATTCTACCACAAAGTTAGCTAAGGCCTGTCCTTTGATGGCTGTCCGTGGTTTGTACACAATGTCGAATTCACTAAGCTCTGTGGCCCACTTAAGTAATCTTCCCGAAGCATCAGGTTTCTAGAGCACTTGTTTGAGAGGGTAATTTGTTAGGACATGGATGCTATGAGCCTAAAAGTATGACCTAAGCTTTCTTGAGGCTATCACGAAAGCGAAATCTAATTTCTCCATGTCAGGATATCGAATTTCAGCTGCAAGAAGTTTGCTGACATAATATACTGGTAGCTGGTGGCTATCTTCTTCCCTTATTAAAACCGAACTTAGAGCTTCAGAAGTTACTACCAGGTATAAATATAGTATTTCATGGTCTTTTGGTTTGGAGAGGAGAGGCGCCTGACCCAGATGTTTCTTTAGCTTCTGCAAAGCCTGCTCACATTTTTCCATCCATTGAAACTTGTTCCATCCTTTGAAGGTTTTAAAGAATGGAAGACATTTGTCAGTTGACTTTGAGATGAAACGGTTGAGGGCTGCGACCCGCCCGGTGAGGCTCTGTATATCTTTTGGCTTCTGGGGAGACTTCATTTCAATTCAAGCTCTAACCTTTTCAAGGTTAGCTTCAATGCCTCGTTGGTTAACAATGTAACCAAGGAACTTGCCATACGACACCCCAAAAGCACATTTTAAAGGATTGAGTTTCATTCGATACCTTCGCAAAGTTTGGAGTGCTTCATTAAGGTGTACAATATGATCCGCCGCCTCCAGACTTTTTACCAGCATGACATCCACATATACTTCCATCGTCTTGCCAATGAGGTCGGCAAACATCTTATTAACCAACCTCTGATAAGTTGCCCCGACATTTTTCAACCCAAAGGACATTGCTTTGTAGCAATAGAGCCCCTTGTCTGTGATGAAAGATGTGCGTTTTTCATCTGGTGGAAACATAGGGATTTGTTGTATCCAGAGTAGGCATCCATGAAACTGAGGAACTGGTGTCTAGCGGTTGAGTCCACCAGCTGATCTATCCTGGGAAGCAGAAGCTATCTTTGGGACGGGCTTGATTCAAGTTTGAGAAGTCAATGCACACCCTCCACTTTNCCAGAGTAGGCATCCATGAAACTGAGGAACTGGTGTCTAGCGGTTGAGTCCACCAGCTGATCTATCCTGGGAAGCAGAAGCTATCTTTGGGACGGGCTTGATTCAAGTTTGAGAAGTCAATGCACACCCTCCACTTTCCATTGTACTTCTTTACCAGAACTGAGTTGGATACCCATCTTGGATATACAGATTCTCTGATGAAACCATTATCGATCAGTTTTGTTACCTTATCTTTAAGAGCCTCATACATCTCCGGGTTGAGGGCCCTTCTCTTCTGCCTGTGAGCCATAGCTCCCGGTTCGATGTTCAGGCGGTGGCAGCTGACCTTGGGATCAATGCCTATCATGTCACCGTGTTTCTAGGAGAACACATCCAAGTTTCTGAGTAGGAAGTCTTTCAAATCCTTCTTCGTTTCTGGGGGTAAATTGCTCCCCATCTGTAAGCATTTCGTTGGGTCCATAGGGTCGTCTGGGAAGGTTTCCAATTCTTCTATTGGGGCCGTTTGAGGCCCACAGTCAATAATGCGAGGGTCCAGCTCGTCCAGGTTAACGACGTTTTCAGTAGCCTTCCATTGTTTAGGGGCTTGTTTTGCTTCGGATATGCCTCCTTCTTCAGCAGCTTCGGTCATGAGGACGTCTTCTCCTTGTTCGGAGAGATCGTCCATATCAACGTCATCAAATATGATGTGTGTCCTTGGTTCTGCTTTCTTTAAGGAATTGGAGTAGTACTCTCTAGCTCCTTTCTGATCACCCCGAACTGTGGCAACTCCTTTCTTAGTTGGAAATTTCAAGCACCTGTGATGAATTGAGGTGACTGCCCATAGCTCTTTCAAGGCAGGTCTTCCTAGCACACTGTAGTATACAGATCGATTATCGACTATGAGGAATTCCTTGTAATGGCATGTGATTAACGGTTCCATCCCTATTTCTATTGTTAGAGTGATTTTGCCTCTTGGAATGATACTGTCTTCCCGTGAAGCCATCCAAGGGGGAATCCATTGGGGTCAATTCATGGTCCACTTTCATTTTGTCAAAGGTAGTTCCAAATATGATGTTGATCAAGCTTCCATTATCCACCAACATTCTTTTCAGGCCATTACGAGCCACGACGGTCCTTATCACTAAGGCGTCACAGTGTGGATAATGTACTCCCATCGTATCCTCCTGTATAAAAGTGATTTGAGGAATTGTTCATTCGTTTGGAGATTGGTTCACTATGTAGCTTATCATGGTTGGGTCGCTTGGCTCCCTGGCATAATTCTTTTGAGAATTTATTGAATCTCCACCCACATGAGGACCACCAATAATTGTGTCAATTTCTCGAATGGGCTCCTATTCGTCATTTGGTGGGGGACCTCGCCATTGCCTCTGACCTTCTCTAGGCCTTTTGGTGTCGTTTTTCCTTCCTCTTGGGAGGTCGTTCCTATTAGGTTGACGTTGTTCGTTGTTCCGGGGCTGTTGGTCTTGCATATTTAGAGTATTGTTTGGAGGGTGCCTTGTAGAGTCCCGAAAATTCTCTGTCTGATGTCCATAGGACTGATGATAGGAGCAATAATGCGATGCTTCGTTCCTATTTCTAGGTTAGGTACCTCGTCCCCTGCTTCGCCCCCTTGGTGGGTGCCTCAGGTTGGGTTGATGATGACGCATTCCAGCACCAGGATTGACCTCCTTATAGGCTAAATTTGGTACCGCATTGAGTATGGCGGTAGCTAGTTCTTGTCCATGGTTTATTGGGGCCTAGCTATCCATCAAATAAGAGGTGGGACCTCTTTCCTTTTGCATTTGTGGGGGTGGCAGGCCCTGGCTGGCCCGATTCCTATGATCTTCTAACTCTTCATTAAGGATTTCTCGTCTTATCATTTCTAACAAGGAGTCGTAAGTGGCAGGATCCTTGTTCTGTACATCTCTCCAGAAAAAGGAGTTCATGTGCAATCCTCCTCTGAGGGCAGTTAAGGCTTCCCTATACGTAACTTGTACGCAGTACATCATCTCATAAGTGAAGCATGAAATAAATTTTTTTAAAGATTCACCTTGTTGCTACCTCATATCTTACAATCTTTGGATGGGTCTTTCCCCTTCTTTGCTGGTTGCGAAGAGTTTTAAGAAAGCTTTCTTAAACTCGGGCCAACTACGGATGCTCCCATCTGGCAGTCTGGTGTACCAAATCTCCGCACCTCTACTTAAGGTCAAGTGGAAGGCTCTACACTTCATGGCTGGTGTGGCTCCTTTTAGATTCATGTAGGTCTTGTAATTGTTCATATGTTTTGCGGGGTCACTTCTCCCATCATATTTTGGAATTTGAGGGAGTGTGAAGTGGTTCAGCATGGGGGCATTTCTTATGGCTTCAGAGAAAGGAGAATGTTCGTCATCGTCATCTTGATCACAGAATCTTTGTGGTCTATTTGAATCCTCATCTTCCCTTTGGTGAGTTTGGGGAGGTAATTAGGAGGTTCCTGCTTCATTTCTAGCCTATTCTCGCCTTTCACGCCTCTTTCTAGGGGGTCGAACCGGAGGTTCTTCACGGCGCGTGGGATGATCATCATTTGCATTAGGTTCCTGTTGCCTATTCCTAGGTATCAGAGAGGAAGGATAAGCATACCTATTTCTAGGTGCATGTGGTCCTATCCTGTCAAAGACACTTACAGACCTCTGGGGCTTGTCTTATGGTTCGTAATTCGGAGAAAAATTGAATGGAGGTTTGGGTGGCACTTCCGCGGCATAATTAGTTGATGAATCTACATCGATCATTCTTTCCCAAAGGGCCTCCATTCCACCATAACGATGTCCAACCCCTTGACTCTGGACCTCGTTCTCAAAGTTTTACAAAACTAAAAACAACCTGAAAACAACAAACCAAATGCATCGTAAGTGTTTTGGAAAAAATGAGCTCTGGAATAAAGATTTTTTTTTCGGAGAATGTGTAGTTAAAGAGTATGAATAAGTTTAAAATTTATGTGTAAAATATTTTATGAATGTGTAGTTGAAAATGAATATGAGAATTTTTTTTTTAAAATTTAATGAATGTCAATAATTGGCTAAATAAGACAATTTTACTTATTTTTATTATCTTATATTTTGTTATATTTTGTGTGTTTATTTTTTGAAGTGTAATTAAATTATGTCCCAATTGATTTTGAGAGGTGGCTTTGTCGGTGTGGCGATGATGCCAAGGGAGTGGAAGGGGATTATTTGGTGGGGAATAATAGGAACGACTTTTGGCATTTCCTATTTCCTTCATGAATAATGTTATTAAACATCATTGGTATTATATATTAATCTTGGTGACAATTGCATAGTATTAAATAATGGATTCACTTAAATACAATGTCGTGTAATTCATTTACTTGAACATATTAAGTGTGACCACCTACACTGATAATCTAAGACCACTGATACTAGATAGCACTATTTCTTTCTTTCCTTTTCTTTGTCTAAGTTAGCGATACACACTTATTGCCTATTGGTTGGGGACTGGATTGCTAGCTAAAAGAAATGGGAAGGAGACTGGTGCAACTACTATTATAGGATTGGGAGGAATAACATAATTTTCACATTATTTTTGTAAGTGGCCAGCAAAGCCAGCTGTTATTAAAAATAAATAATAATAATAATAATAATTACACCCGACTTTATTTTATAAAAACTATTTTTCTGCTGAACTCATTTTTAATCGTAAGTTCTTCAAATAAAATGATTTCACACACACACACACACACACACACACACACACACACACACACACATATATATATATATATATATATATATATATTCTTTCAAAAAATGGGGCTCATACACACCCTATCATTTTCTGTTATCACTTAGGCAACGCAGTAGGATTAGTGAATAATGTTGTTAATCATCATTCATAAACACAGTTCTACGAATAACTATTGATCGGATCTTTTTATTTTCAAAGAGCATCATATCTTTAAATTTAATTATACATTCAAACATTCTTTATTATACACATTTTTCAATAATCATTTGAAAAACTCTTCGTTTTACTTTTTCAATAATTATGTTATTGGCATTCCCTTATTTTTTGTTTAATATATTTTAATATATTAATTATAATATTTAATCATAATTTGAAAAATTTAAGAATCTAAGTATTGAACCTTGTAACTAAGTGCAACTATTAAAAAATACAAACATTGAGTGAGTTTGACTCCCCAAATGTAGGGAGTCTCTATTTGAAAATTTAAATTAAAGAGCATATTAAATTATAATTTCAAGAATTAACTATTTAAGATAGAGAATATTTTACATTTAAAAATTATTTTCGAGTTGTTCTTATTGGGATTATTTTGTCGTTTCTTTTTAACATTTTTTGTTAAGTTTCATATTTTTGTCATACATCTTAAATTGAATGAACGCCAAGTAATGTTGTTAACATATTTGTTAGATTTTGTGAGCCAAATTCGATTAGGGCATGCGTGATTTGGAGTATTGGGCTTGAATACATCTAAATTGGATTCGAAAGGAAAAATAGGCTTTTACGGCGCCGGAATAACACTTGCCTACCGCTTGAGTGGTAGGGCAAGATTTGGAGCAACAAGCTTTTCACTTGCATGGCGCTCCCCTAACGTGAGACTAGTGCTCAGCGTTGGGCAGCCCAAAATTTTCTATATTTCTTTCCTTAATGCGATTTCTTAACTAGTTTCCATCCTTAGGGCTAGTTCTAGGGTTTGGCATGCACCCCTAAAAATAGTAGACTATTCTTTACAAGTTTTGTATTACTGAAAGTTAGAATCATTATGTAGGAACACATATTATATTTTCTATTCGTTATAGTTGTTGAATAAAATCTCTAATTCCCCAGTCAAATTAAATTATTGTCTTTATGTTCATCTTGTTGCCGTGATCAATATTTCATATCATGTCGTATGGTTTCGTCTCATTTCTAATAATTGGTATCAGAGCTTTATTTTTTTATTTGTTCAAGATTTTTGTTCTTGATTGCAACCATGAAGTATGACATTCAGCTTTGAATAACAACACTAGATTTTCATTCTGGTAGGTGAATATGCGAGCAATACTCGCTCAGATGGTTTTGGATGATGCATTGTTGGAATTTAACAAGATACCCACAACTTGGACGACGCAGGAGAAACAATGGGCGGATCGGAAGTTACTTTCACAAATTCATCTTCATCTTTCGAGTAACAACCTTCGGAATGTTTTGAAGGAAAAATCTGCTATTGTCTTAAGGTTGAAGTTAGAACAATTGTGCATAACTAAGATTCTAGCCAACAAATTACACTTGAAACAACTTGTATTCTTATCGGATGACAAAAGATGGATCTTTAGAAGATAGATTTTTAAGGAGATCGTCCCCGATTTGAAGACCTTGGAGGTAAAGTATGATGAAGAAGATTATGCCTTAATTCTTTTGTATTCATTGTCCGCTTAGTTTACTTAGTTTGGAGACACAGTTTTATATAGTTGTGAGACTCTCACCATTGAAGATGCATATGATGTTTTGTTTTCAAAAGAGAAGATGAAACATGTGATTGAATTTGAGGTTAGAGATGAAGAATTCCTTATTGTTGATAGTGGTCACGGAAGGGACATGTCGAAATCTGATTTCAGTAATCAAGTTTGTTTTTATTGTATGAAGAAATGAAAATTTAAGATGGGTTGCAACAAGTTACAGAACAAAGGAAATTTGGTTGCAATTCAAAAGGGAAGGCAATAAAATACTTCAGCTGAAGCCGATGTCGCAAAGTACTATTAGAGTGATGAGGATCTTTTGGCTACTTCTGACTGAGAATCTAAACCTGATGAGTATTGGATTCTGGATTCAACTTGTGCTTTTCATATGTGTCACAATCAAGATTTGTTTTCAACATATGAAATAGTTTCGAAAGGTATCATGGTTATGGAAAACAACGTAACTTGTTGGGTAGCTGAAATTGGTAGAGTCAGACTTCAACCATGGGATGGGACATTTCGAACACTTGATCACGTTCGATATGTTTGAATTTAAAGAAAAATCTCATTTCGTTGGCTATTCTTGATTTGCAAAGGTGTCTGAGTTGTATTTGAGAGATGCAAAAAGTCCTAGTTTTATATCTTGTAATATCGTGAAAAATCATTGAAGAACAATCAGCATAGATTAGTATGATAGTGGATATTTAATTTCGTACTGTACCATTGGAATTTGGTTTGGGGTCTGTGTTGAAGAATAAAACTCAGTCAAGTTCAAAGGATATGTGTAATGCCTCTTTGCCACCATCTCCTACAGTGTCATTATATTAAATTGCTAGGGACAGACCTAGTGGAGATAGGTATGGGGAAGCTAATTTTGTTGCACATGTTTTAAGTATATTTGAAAGTGTTCAATCTAGTAAGGGGCCTTCTATAAAATATTTAGTATTGATTCTGTTTCAAGGTATGTTTCGGCCATGTTTGGTAATTTCTAAATCATTTATGAATTTTGGTTAAACCAGATGTAATTTTATAGAGTAGTGCTTAGAATCATCTATCCTAGTTGGATATCCTGGTTGTAGGTTTTTGGTTCATTGAAGAAGTTTGATTCTTGTTGAAAAGTTCGTTTATTTGTTGCAGTTGAATGTTTTCTCCAAGTGGAGAAATTTTTAAGTCTTGTTCGTTGCATTGGAATTTGTGTCAAGGTGGAGATCGATAGATTTTGTGACCCAAATCTGATTAGGGCACGCATGATTTGGAGTATTAAGTTTGAAGACATCAAAATAGGTTTCAAGAGGAAAAATGGTTTCCATGGTGCCAGATTAACGCTCACTTATCGCTCGAGCGGTAGGGCTAGATTTGGAACAGCAAACGTTTCACTTGACTGGGACTCAATAACGCTAGAATGCTGGGCAGTCCGAAGTTTTCCATATTTCTTTCCTTAACATGATTTCTTTACCTAGTTTCCATTTTTAGGGCTATTTCTAGGGTTTGACATGCATCATTATAAAAAGTACTCTTCTTTATAAGTTTTATATTACTTAAAATTAGAATCGTTATGTAGGAATACTATTATTGTATTTTCTCTACATTCTAGTTGTTAAATAAAATCTCAAATTTCTCTGCTAAATTAAATTCTTGTCTTTGTGTTCATCTTGTTATTGTGATCAATACTTCATATCGTGACATAAAACTTCGTCCTGTTTCTAACAACTAGTGTGGATCGTACGTTGCACAACACCTCTTAAATTTTTTGTAATTCCAGAATTGAACAGTAGCAAAAATAACATGAAATTGTTTCAAGTAAGACATCTTTAAATTACACCATTTAAAATGCCAATAGCTTAAAAATGATGAAAATTCAATAGTAACAATAGGGGAACATGAAAGCAAACATCAATGTCCTATCAACGGAAAAGAAAATGGAGACAATACAGCATAATCTTGGGGAAAACGATACTGCAGAATACCTACCTAATAACTCATTAAGAAAACCTTCACCAATCTGTCCAGGTAGCTCATTAAAATAACCCCCATCAAACTCTTCCAGTATATTAGCAGAGTTAAAGAAATCGATCAGATCTGATATATCAGTCACTGATCTTCACGGAGGTCAAAGAGGGATAAAATTTGGCCATTAGTTCAAGATCTACAGTCGCACTTTGGCAATATCTGTCATGTAGAATTAACACAAAGATAGGGAGAGCTTAAACAATTGAAATTTATTAACACGTTATTGTTAGCGATACTGCTTCAGCTACAATTGAGATTTATTAACACCTTAAACAATTGAAATTTAGTAACACCTCATGATGTTGTCCCCATCATTTTCTAAAGGAATCAGAGCAAAACTTCCCAACAAGCTGGTCTACTCCACTCTCACTAGGAAACAAGGGCTGAAAAGTGAAAGTCAATAATAACACGTGAGAAATTCTTTTAGCTATCATGTAAATGAAATATTATATTTCAAAAAAATGAAAGAACTACCTGTCGAAGAAGTAGCTCAGCAAGCACACAGCCAGCAGACCAACTGTCTATAGTTGTAGTATATTCTGTAGCTCCAAAAATAAACTCAGGTGCTCTATAAAACCTAGAGCAAATATAAGAAATATTGGGCTCTCCTTTGACCTGCCAAGAATCATGAAATTTTGTCAAGAATTTCTT